>NNCF01132929.1:4023-15653 GCA_002313205.1 Laupala kohalensis
GTAAATTCCCTTGTGTATCATAAAACTTGCTTTTTCTGTGAACGATAAAGGACAGAAAACATGAAAAAGATGCATCTCTTATATGTGTTTTCATGTCCATCTTCCCGAGATCCTTTAGACCAAATCTTGCTTGACAGATACTATATGGAAAAGTTTTTCTCCAGTGTGAGTTCGCATGTGTCGTAAGAAAACCATTTATAATCAATGACGGTTCACACAAAAAAGGGTTTTCTCCGGTGTACTTTCGCATGCGTACCTTACGATTTCCTTCACCTCGAATAGATACATTCCTCACGCTACCTGAAAAAGGTTAGTCTTCACTGTGCATTCTCATATGTTTTACGATATCAGTATTTCTACTAAAAGATTCTTCACAGGTGCCACATGAAAATGTTCCTTCGCCAGTATGACTACACATAAGTACTTCGAGATGTCCTTTCTCCCGAAATGACACTTCACAGATGTCACATAAAAAAAAAATATTTCTCCATTGTCACAAGTAAATGATTTTTTGTGTGTGTGATATTCCACGAGATTCTGTAACATATCTGGAAGAGTGCGTTTTCTTTGAGGATTGAATACAGACTCAGGGTGCAAACGATGAAAATGTTTCTGATTATCTCTGTATTCTTTTGTCAGTTGCATTTTGTACTTCGCAGATTTCATTCTTGTCACCAACGGTCCACTTGTTTCATTGAAAGCTAGAATAAAAAGGGATGGTAAAGTAGTACAATTAAGAAGTCGTTCCAACAATGTAAAAATTCAAAATATAGGTAAAATTCTTTAGTATCGACTCTGAAGCTATGATGCAAAGGTTGAGTTAACCATGAAATTAATTGATCTGGATCACATGTCTTCTCAGTTATAGACAAAACTTGTTATGTAATGTTCATAAAAATTACAATGGAGAANCGAAATCATTTCCCAAAATACAAACTCATTGGTCCCTAATATGTCAGCTAAAAAGGTATCAAAAACTGACCGTCGAAAGAATTAAAGAAATGTGTGTTGTATTTTATAAGTGACACTCAAATAAATGAAAATATTTACTAATGAAAGTTTCGTTATGTTTGCATGTAATATCTTTATACCAAAAATATTAATAACATTTGTCCATTTGTATGATTAAATATAAAAATTAAGTAAAATGTCCATAAAACTGTGAAATATTACAAACTATCAAATATTATTAAGATTTACATACCTATGACATTTTGCCATAGTATCCACTTTATAGTGCCAAGCTCGGACCTACATAGTAACTTAAAGCGCAAGAAAAAAGTTGATTGCTCTTGCTATTTCCAAGAAACAGTGGACACTTCTGCATAAGTCTTATATTGACCTTGACTTAACTCTCCATTAAGCGCGCCGCCGCACTCAGTTTTCAACCTATGATTTTAAGAGGATACTGAGAAACTGCTTGGCTCCTCCTCCTAATTATTCTTATCACCATTATAATGCATCAAGTACAGAAACGTATACAGTATAATTATTATCAAAGGTTTAAAATTTCTGTTAATTTAGAGGCTATAAGTCAATGTGTTCAATGCAACAGTTTGAACACTAATGAATACCTATAATGCACCTAGTTCATTATCAATTTTCCTAAACACTTCAGATTCAAACAAGAAAGGGCCTTCGNGAATTGGAAATGTGCTAATCATTACAAACTTATTTTGAATAAACATGAAAAATATAAAGAACCAGAAACACCTTAAAATGAATTTTGAAAAAATGTGGGAGTCAACTACGTTAGCACCTCCACTTACTCAAGTGAAACCGGAAACATTGCTATAATTATAAGCTAACTTGGTGGTAACAATAAAAATTTCGAGCTTGACTGGAGACAGGTCAAATTGAATCTTCTAAAATTGTGCAGGGCCAATTCAAAATCCAGTACAAATAGGTTTAATAGCAGGCAAGACATCTTGTTGAAATGAAAACCACATATTCTTAGCAGTAATGGGAGTATGCAAATAAAGCTTGGTAGCAAATACTGATCATTTAGTGGATTACATAAACTTTTTTCTAGAAACAAGTATGTTTCAAGATAATTACAAAAAACTAATGAAAACAGTAATTTTTGCCTAGTTTTTCGAATTTCTNTTTTTTCCTAGTTTTTCGAATTTCTCTTAAAATGCAAAAGCTTTAAAAAAATGGAAAAGTTGAAATTTAGATTAACCACTTCCAGAATCAAAAGAAAAAAACTTCTATATTTTCTGTCCTGGATTGAACTTTTCTTATATCGGGGGCTACTGAATGAAAATCACCAAATTGAAGAAAAGCAAAATATTCTGGTATATGAATTGAAACATATCAATTTCAAATCAATAACATTTGATTACCAAAACCACTCAAAACCCCCAAGCATTACAGTCCGTAAAAACATTTTATGAACAAAATGCATATAAACTTAACATACAAAAACGGATGAAACTAACATTCATTACAATTCACACTAATGAAAAATAAAATCTCATCAAGAATATCCCAACACTGCAGCTCTACTCGACAGTAATGAAAACAGTTCAAGAATACTATTTCAATAAGAACAACTCGGATCACAAAAGTTAGTTCACACTAAAATAACCCAAAATAGTGCTTTCTTCAGAAAAATTCTTAGATATACACATAACTCACAATACCTCTCCTCGACTGGAAAGAAAACAGTACAAGAATATGATCTAAGATTGACTTATGAATACCCCACATCATAAATGCTAACAAGAACTATAATTAACCCAAATAACAGATTGTACAGGAAAGAATTAGATATACACATAACTCACATTTTAAAGAGATTCCGGTAGAGCAAAACATTTTTAATGTTAGCTGGAAACTAACTCCTAAATAAACCAGAACTATATACATGTTCCCAATTTGATTTCAGAGTGGGGTTGCTAACTTTCAGTAGAGCTGTCCATGCAAACATTAAAAAATTTAATTTGAGCAGTTTCCAGTAAACCTCATAATTTTTAATGTTAGCTAAAAAATTAGCACATAATTAAAATCATCTTTGTGATTTGATTTTCAAAAGCAAGGGTGCTAACTGTACAGTCTTGACTGACTGTATCATAGGAAGGAAAGGGTACTAGTGACCTTGACAAGCCACAAAGCCCAAAGGGGGAGAAAAAATGAAGGGCCTTGAAGGAAAACGAGATGAAAAAAATATCATTTTGTTCTGCACAATTGAAAAATTTGGTTTTTTGATTTAATGTTATTTTTTTAACTGAAATGTTTGGAAAAAAACACGTGATATTTTTTCGTTCTTGTCAATATGTCTACTTTATTAATTCCTATCGAATAAACCAAGAATGCCAAAAAAATCCTTGTTCAGCAAATGATCACTATTGTGTTTATGACAACATTTAATAATTTCAATCTTCTACTTGTAAAATATAATGAGTGAAATATGTTTTCTTTCAAAAACAATGAAAAAAAAAAGACTGTACACATTACTATAGAATAAGACTAGTACTGTTGCACTCAAAAGGATGCCACAATTATGTTATAATTAAATTGAATTTTTTTTAAACCTTTTACTCATCCACAAGCAAGTGATAAATAAAAGCATGTTTTATATGAGCAGCCAGCGCAGCTTTATAGTCACTCGTGTTTTTTCCGCATTCATCACTTCACTGATTGGTGTAATTTTGTCAGCCGTTCCATGTTATCAAAATTCCGCTGGGCAATTTATCAAAACATGGTTTTGTTTATCAGTCGCTGGACGCTGTGTAAATAGTTCAAAACATTATATTTCAATTATAATCTGCTAACGACAGGATGAGAACAAAATTTCAAATCTCATGGTGACAACTGTCTTTTCAACCATTTTTCTTGTGCTCTCCACAGCTATTGGAAGTGAGAAGTCTGTCTATTGTAAGTAAAAAATCCAATAGAGTGTAGAGCACAACACATTCGTCCTTTGAGCACAACATATCTATTGCGTTGAATTTTTAATTCAATGGCAATTAGAGTGAGAAATGTTTTGAACTGAATTAGAAAAGTGAAAAGACATCAAAATATAAAAAGGGAAAGTTTTTTATTAGATATAGAAAAACTTTGAAAATGTTATTTAATGTTTTTTCATATTTTTGTTGAAAAAGTACTTCACATATAGTGTATATTTCTTGTTTGACATGTAATTTACTTCCTGTATTTAATGTATCTAAAAAAGTGAATTTTTTTTTTTTGTTAAAAATACTTCGAAACATTAAAGAATTTTCGTTTTAGCGCATATTTAAATATTTGTTTTTTACTATTTATCATGTATAATCAGTTTAAAGAAGAAAAATGAAGTCTATCTAATTAACTTAACATAAATTTTAATTACTAAATAATTAAAATAAAATTGTTTATTTTTTNAACACGTACTTACTAGATGTAAGTCCCCTGGGAGAAAAGAAAAGAAAAAAAGGACAATTCACAAATGTATAACATGACAAGTAATGTGTAACCACAATGTCACCTCATGTAATACAGAACAACAAAGCAAACAAAATTTGTTTTCTCCATTAATTAAAAAATAGAAAATAATCATCCATTCTTTCAGAGTTAAAAACTAAGAAAACAGACATAACCATAAAAATATGCACCATTAATTTTCTTACCAAAAGTTTCATTCCCAGTTTCTATTCGATGAGATGGGTAGACTCCTCTTAAAGATACTCTTTCCAGTACATCTCTTGCCTCCTTTTGCATCACTCTACTTGAATTTGCAATAAGAAAGCTATTTTGCAACACCTGATTACATCCAATGTCACCTAATTCTTCTGGTTCATCTTTCAAAATCACTTGTAATGGTTGCAATATGGGAGGTTTATTATCAAGTTCAGCTACAATCTAAAAACATCACAAACAGACTCAAATTTTATTTCCAAGCCTTCCGTTCTTTCAACACTACTTTCCTCACAATGATCGATAATAGAAGTTTCATCAAATGTCATATTTGGATTGCTCTGGATCACATTCCTTTCAGAGGCTACTTGCATCTCTGATTTGATGCATTGTGGTAATTCATCACATAAGACTTTTCTCTCCATCTTGATATTCGACACAGCCAGAGTTTTAATGTTCTCTACAATATTTCCACCCTTACTTCCCTCGTCACTGTTGTAAGGATATTCCTCCATATTATATTCCAGAGCATCAGAAGCAGAACAAGTCAGGTCATCTGTTTTTTTCCTTCTCTTCAATTTGAACTGAAACAGAAGGGAGGAAATTTAGTTAGAAAATTGTAAAATATATTTTACCATAGGACTCTTCATTGCAATTGTAGTGGGTAAAAACTGGAAATTTTGTCACAAATTGAAGAGCTCTAACTCAATATCACGATGAAAAATCAAAATAAATTACACCTTAACTACGTCAGTCTATGAAGAAAAACAACAGTAACCGTTTATGGCAGAAGCATAACTTTTCAAGATAAAGAATTAAGTATTGTTGGGAAACTATTGGAATTTTGTTGGAGACAGATGTTGCATAAGAACAAGAAAAGTAACCAGTAAGCATACTCAACATATTGAATTAAAACAATACAATATTTTGAAGTTGTTATAAAACGTCCCAATGGAACACACATCACAACGGAAGCATATGATTTTATTTACACATTCCTACGCTTCTGTGTCAGCAAAGCATCCGGCAGTAAATGCTGCAAATGTGGCACTGTTTCTCTTTTAATATGTAGGCCAGCAAGTACTTTTAACAATAATCAAAACTTGCTAACAAGTTACTCTGTCTTTTGAAAACACTAATAATGCATACAACGCAAATGGTTTCTAATAACTCCACCCATATATAACAAACATTGCAATGCTGAAAAACCTAATTTATATTGGAAATTGGAAACAGTTTTAAGCAATAAAACTAATAGTACTGAAAAAAATATTATTACACATCTAAGCCTTTTCTCTCAATTTCTCTGATCTCTATAATGAATGTGAGTTCAAACTTTCTGTGGTACAAAATAAACCATGTTTTTGGACAAGAAGTTATTTAATTTTTGTCCTCAAGGTATACCTTATTTTCCATTTTTCTTGACTTAGTACCAACGCTGAAAACACCCAAAAATTTATGCAATAGACATTCATCATTCTTCATTTCAACAAATCTGTTTCCTGTAACTTAATGTAACATACCGATACCATGAGACAATAAAATAGAATTGTAACACATCCAACAAATTCTTTCAATAGTTTATCAAATTCTTAACAAAAGGTTTATAGCATGGGTAAGAAAGTAACAAAGAAGGCATAGAATGAATAGAACAGTAATATTAATACAGAAAAATTTCTCATCTGAATTCTTTACATTCACTGTATTTACTTGTCAGTCTTTTCTTCTTCTTCCTTTATATTCAAGATGGGATATTCTTGTCACTCAATTTCTCTTATATACTGATTATTTGAATATCCCATATTACATCCATGTACCACAGAAATTGTGTCCAACCTACTGTTCATGTCTATTGTCATTGACTGCCTTCCTCACATTCCATTTTGATTTCAATACAAGACATGTTGCTCAGTTACCTTGGCAATTTTCCCTCTAAACATTGATGATCTACATTACATTCTCTTTCATGGTTGCTGGGAAATACCTCACAGGAAAATTTTCTTTCTGAATTTGCAAAGGATGCCACATTTTCATAATGATAATCAGGACTTCCATTATAATTTACACATCCTCGACCCTTCTTGTTCAAAGGTTATGGAATAGTTGCATTTGAATTTCTTGATATTGTATCAATGTCATTATCAGGTGTAGATACTTTTCTTTTCTTGACTCCTCTGAATAAATTTCTCCTTGAATGGTAAAAGTTGCCATCACCATCTCTTCACAAACATTGAAAGAAATTTCCTCCTTTACATCACGAATATCAGTCATTCTTCTCCACATTTCTCATAGAAGGCATAAACTTTCTTCAAAACTTTTATATACATTTCCAAGTGCAGTTATTTTTAGACATTTCTGGAAACCTAATTAATTATTAATCAAATGTTCGTATCTTGAAAAACAAGATCATAATTAACCAGACAACTCCTTCATTTTCCAAGGGTACACATACAATTGCTGCGTTTCATAATGATAATTATTAGCAGGCAAAATATAAACGGGTTCTATAGGTTTCATAACCTAACAAAATATACATACAATAATATCACATATCAACAAAATTAAACACATCCTACGTTTAAATCTGGGCTGCAAGGGTAATTGGTCTACTAAACATATTCCATTGACAATTTTCTAACTGAACGAACATTTTCACGAATTCAAGTGACTGCATTGCAGAGAGAAAAATGGAAAGTCCAGTGTCAATTAGCCTGACATTTTCAACACGATCTAGAACAGAAACTCACGCATCCTGCCATTGGTGATACAATAAAATACAAAATCACGAATAGCATTATATTAAAATATTGCACAACACTCATTACAATTTTAAGTCACTTACATATATTACGGTTTTACACACATACGTTATCTCCTCCAAATGAACTCAGCAACTGAATCGAACTGAATCAGAACCACAGACTATAAACCAGACGCCCCTCTCCCATACTAACGGTGTATTAACAGCTTTCAGCGCTCCTAACATTATTACACGCTAACTACCAAGTTCAAAAACCGGCCACAGGGCGCGTGGCAGTTCCCGATTCCCCTCCCCCTTCACCAACCAGGTACTGTACTCAACACTCCATCGACCTCATGCTTCATAATTTCACAATAATTTAGCTGAAAATACTTTCCCTACAAAAATTAACATTTGTGAATAGTTAACAAGATGTATAACTGAAATATTTTACTACACATATGAAATAGAAAATGAAAACAGGACAATTGACAGGAAATGTACACATAGAAAATACATACTTGCTCTTAATTCTATTTATTCATAATAAAGATTCAGGACATTCTCATATGAATGGAAATATACAATCCAGTATACAAAAATGGGGTATACTTGCAATAAGGTACTCATTTATTTATATCCACCAACTATTCATATCATTAATAAATAAATGAGACTGTTAAAACAAGTCACATGAGAAAAGCTGTCATAGAAAGGCTATATAGAAAGCTGTCAATGGAATGTTGGTTTTGCTTTAAGCCACAGTGGTGTATAAATACCTCTGCTCATTGCATGAGAGAATTACATGCCACAAATCTAATGAAGGTCAAGTAGAAATAATTGATAAAGAAATGAAGACAATCCACCAGTACCATGTCACCAAAAGCGATAGATATATCATAGTATGAACTAGTTACAATAATCTATGAAGAAACCATACAGTTTTCATTTATACAAGTTGAATATCATTCTGTTTAACAAATGAGAAAGGTGTTAATCAATTCAATAGCACGCTACATTTCCCATTTACAAATACAATATAAAAAAAAAGTCTGAAATTTTCCATTCTACAAACTGAATATCAATCCATCAAGGAAATGGGAGAGGTCTGTCAACCTGAGAATATCTGTGAGAAGACTGACTTCACAATAAGAAATTCACAAAATTTGTACCAATGCCAATGTTAATTTTAAAGAAAAGTTTACTGTAAAACCTTTTATATATCCATAGGATAACGTGACTAGATTTATCAGTCTCATGGTAAAAAAAACATTACCTAGTTACAAACACCACAATATACTATAACTTTCATAAACTATCAAAGTGAAAGTAACATTAAATAACATTAAGTTTCAGAAAACCAAAAGAGTCACAATACACCAAGTAGTAAATAAACAAAGTGGAAATAAAGTTTTTTAAAATGCAAATTCACATTAAAACATAAAAAAGGATGGCTAAATGAAAAATGTAACTCTTCTACACACTACATCTTGTACTTGAACATGTTCGAACACTTCACTACCAAGACACCAACACAAGAGTACAAACCATGTTAAATAAATACATATCGAGTGATGTAGGTTACTCTCTCCACTTACAATTTTCTACATACCACAGGAGACAATGCATCTGATTTAACAGAGAAATCTCAAAGGTGCAAGATGCCCTTCCTGACATACCTCCCTGAGGCAAACGATACATTATTATTATTATCATCATCATCATTACAGACCTTTATGGCTTGCCAACATCTAGGTCATTAGCACCCTTGAGTGATACATGAATGACACTAGAGCAAATCATGAAAATTATTGTGGAATGAGAGGTATCTTGCCTTCATAATCTTGGATCAGACAGGATTTGAACCAGTTTCACCAGAGGTAGAAGACTAGTATGCCATACCACCTTTAACCACAATACTAATTATTCATAGTAAATGCCATCCATGATGTGATAGGCCCACTGATTTGTACTCTTATGTTCCTTTAAACACAGACTACATATGTCTGCATGTATACACAAAACATGATACAGTAGAACTTCGATTAACCATGGTGCTCACTCTCCCATTGAAAAAAATAATTTCAACCAGAGTAAATTATTTAATTATGCTTCACGTTGTCATAAAAAGTTTGAACTGCTTTTTTAACAATAAATGTATCATATATAAATCCAACCACTTCCTACTATTTCCACAGTTGTACATATGTTCCTCGAAACTTGGAGACAGAGACCCTCAGGTACCACTAACATTAATGAATTTGAGAAATAAAATTAATGAATTCGAGAAATATTAGAAATGAAAGAAGAAAACTTCGTGTACAAAATTCATTAAATAGTGTTTCAATTAACTGTGGTTTTCATGTATCCATGGGACCCCTCTCCTCCTGCAGATAATCGAAGTTCTACTGTATATGAAGACGTGTAGGGACACACTCCGAAGCAAAGTATCACTAATTACCCATTGAAAGGAATGACCATTTACTCCAGTTAGCACAACACAAAGAGAAAAATATATATACAAATACAAAATATACTAAATACACACACATATATTAAAATTAAAAGAGAACCTTATAGAAAAAATGACAATGAAATTATTAAAGGAATGGAAGAGAATTAATTGTACAAATACCTGTGTCTACAACAATCTAGATGCATAGACCATACATGCATTAAGAAGGAACTTACTGGTAAATTTGAAGATTGAGTAGAGAAATTAATGCATACAGATTTAAATGGCCAAAATTCATAATCATATACCTTAACTGGGAAATGAAATACAAATTTTGCCCTGAATTTATTTGTATTTCATTTCCCGGTTAGCCAACTTGCACCACCATGGTAAACAAATACGGCAAATTGCCTGTACAATTAAATCCTTAATACTACCTATATGATTAATATGAGTCCCCGTGCTCAAACATTCACTCTCACTTGCACTCATTTCATTCAACCAACCTAATTCAATCCTTTGAAGTAGTGATTCCTTGATAGTTTGCAAAACCCGAGGCATGTGTGGATTTTCATTTAACATGTCATCCACGATGTTTGCACCCTGAGACACAGACTGTACTAACTCCTCACTAGAATAAGTAAGTCTGCGTTCATCAGCAGTGTATTCTCTGAATAACATGCTACCATGAAAATGGACATCAGGATCCTCGGTAAGGAGAAGTCTTTTGCAAATATCACAAGAAACTCTACTCAAAACTCTCCTGGCAACATATCCAGCAACATACAAGACACTTGCATTAGCCAAAGAAAAATCGACAGAACTGTTCCCCACAGTTGACAATTGATTAGACTTAGGCTCAGCATCATGTTCGTCGTTGGAAGTGGTGTCATTCACTGATACACTGTCCTGTTGTACAATATGAGCACCACAAATGAATTCCTTCAGATTGCAAAGAAGATGTGCATCATCTGAATCACAGTTTGCTCCACGAGTAATGTCGCAAAATGCTAGTCCATTCATGATGCAAATCTTCAATGCAGAAATGAACTGACTCATAGTGGGTTGATAATTACAACCGCAGTGTGATCGAATTAGGCCAAACAAGTTCTCCAATGCATCCTGATCGATAGCACGGGGACTCAGAACCCTAACATTATACATTTTTACTGACTGGAGTAAATGCCCCATTCCATTCATGGTGGTAATTAGCCCACTTTGAAACGGAAGTGTTCTCACACGTCTTCTTCCTCCTTTGGAGTAAAATACCCACCCCGCAATCTCTGCCATTGCCTCCTTAAACAAGGCAAAATGTCCCGAAGCATCACCAAAGCCATGTCTAGAACTTGAGGCATCTGCAACACACAATGTTATTATTAACTTAACACCAATATTAATCGGTTTTTACTAAAACCAATATCCATTACATAATCTAATGAAATAAATAATGAAAGATGACATTTTATGGACAAACAGTATATCTTTTGTGAAAAGAACTCGCAACGTTTTAACTTCATTTTAAGTCATTAAACAACATTAGTTCTAAGACAGTAAGCTTATACATACCAGCACNAAGAGACAGCTCTCGTAGATTGTGTGATCCGCAAACCCGTGACGCCCAGAGATTTTAACCATTGTCGTCGTCTACAAGAGAATGTAACAAATATATTTATAAATAAATAAACAAACAACAATAATCGCAGCAAAGCGACTGAGCTAAGTACGTCTGCCCATGTGGGTAGTGGCGCTAAGACAACAAGAATTACTTACCTTTCTGGTGGGGTAGGGAAGGCGTGGAAAGTTATTTCCGGGTTGCCG
>NNCF01132931.1:0-12375 GCA_002313205.1 Laupala kohalensis
CTGGTTCTGTGTGTGGCTGTAAGTAATGACTGATGAAAAGTAATGACATTAGAAATGATCGTGTGACGTTGAACTAATGAAGAAGTAATGATGGAAGATTTTTGAAGGTAATGTCATTAGAGATAATGTAGGGTAGTTTCAGCCAATCTGTGTCGTGACATTCAGAATCTCCTAACTTATCAGGAGTTCGGTTCCCGGTCTTCTCCCCGAATTCTATTAAGCTTCTTGTTATTCGGAACTTCATGCCGAACGCCGAATAGAACAACGCGGATAATATTTGGCGAACCCTAAACCCCGAAGAAAAATGAACGGATAATACTTAACCCTTCAGTGGTCACTGTGAGAGGTCGCATGGATGACACTTGTCATCAACTTTAAAAGTAGAAATGTATGTGAAAAATGTTTGTATTAACTTGGTTGAATTAATGAGAATCTTAAAAATACCTCCAATTCAAATTTTCGCTATGTTCGTTAAACCATTGACGCCAATCAAAAGTAATTACGGTCCCTTCCGAATGTAGCCTGAATTGGTCCGTTTACACGAGACAAGCTGCCTGGCAGGTTACCTGCCCCGTTTAAACGGAACCTGCCTCGAATGAGGCAAGCTGCATGTAATTTCACCAGGCGGGATACTTGCCTCGGAGAGTAGATTTGAGGCAGGTAACATGCCTCACCCCACCTTTCAAAGCAGCAGCATAAAGTGAGGTTAGGTGCATAATTGTTCGTGTGAATTTAGTTACTTATTTGTGTTATTATTAATTGTTAGAATGTGAATTCTGTGTTAATGGTTTATTAACATTTTAATGCAATTTTTAATGTGTCTAAAATGTCCGAAAAATTCATTTAATTTTTTATTAATTCAGACGACGGGTCATGAGCATTCTATAGCCTCTCCCTTAGTCCACGATTTCTTCCTCTTTTCAAACTCGTCCAGAAGCAGGTCACGTGATACGAGTGATGGTTCACGAAATAAAATGTCGAACCATATGAACCTCATTTCATTCGCACATATGAGTGACCCACGAGCACAAACGACTCCTCGTAATTTTTACATGTAAGATGCCAAGCACGTCACTTGCCCCGAGTAAACAGATTTCGTAGGCAGGTCACTTGCCCCATGAAAACGGGCCTTCAGATGGCATCGGTCGTCCATTCTTAAAATTAATGAGTACTGTTAATAAATACTTCTCAATACTTTTTATGTAGGAGCACTAAAGTAACTGCTTTCTGCCTTTAAATTCAATTTGTATACTCAAGTGGTTCAGAAAATACACTTAGCAACAATATTAAAGTACTTCATGGATACATTTCTTCCGTGTACTCTACATGTGGAGAAGATATGTGGTAACTTTCGCTCAGGTGAAAATGGCGACAAGCCGGGAATCGAACCAGACTCCTGCTTTCATCGTAGAGGTGTTAACCACTACACCACTCGTTCATCTTCCACAGCTCTACACCATTTGTACCCAGACGTAAACCCCGGACAACCTGAGACACATCTCCAGACAAGAAATAAGTGAAGTAGGCGGCACACTATTCAGTGTGCGCTAAATTACCATTTTTACACGTACCTACGTGTTAAGGTTCGTCCTGGGTGGTGTAATGGTTAACACCTCTGCGATCAAATCAGTAGTCCCGGGTTCGATTCCCGACTCGTCACCGCTTTCACCTGAGCGAAAGTTATCATTAAAGTACTTTTACAGAAGAGTGGATGGCGCGTGTCACATTCAACACTCGTCGTCGCAGAATTCCTAGGAAATCGCTCGGGAAAGAGGCTAGACAATAATTGAGGTGATGCAATAAAGTTTATTAATCTGGACGCACGATTTGTTGCCACGACAACTTTAAGAAGAAAATAATAATAGACGATTACTTCGCATAGATTATTGTCGCCCGCGCGACCACTGCTGGGTTAAAGATACGAGACATTTAAAAGTTACTCACAAGAGTTGGCGAGAGACAGAAAGCTCACCGAATGTTACATTCAGCGAAACTCTCTATTCAAATTACGAGATTATAACGAAAGTAATAATTTTTGTTATTAGTAGATTGCAACAAAATTAATAATTGTTATTATGAACTATTTAATTTATTAGTGCTAATATCACTGTCAAGTTCTGTTGAAAAGTGTTATTTTGCTTTTATAAATGAGAGTGAGAGCATTAGTTAAGCGAGGAATTGTATACTCAATTTTTGCTTTTTCGGGTTGGGGGAGTGTGTTTCCTTATCTCCCCCATCCTCTGCTGATTATTACATAATATTTAGAATGGATAATCATGTTGCAATGGTCATTAAAATTGCAAACAAATTTCCAAATCTTACCTATTCATGCTAGTACATGCAGCTTAGGCAACGGCTCTGACAATTTGAATGGATGTTACATTCATAACTCTTCCAAAAAAGTCTTCTTTGGACTGCCTCTAAATTCCAGTTGACTTAATGTGATTTTGTCTAAATTGTGACTGATTTTGTCTAAATTGTGAAAATTGTGACTGACTTGAACCCGGGACCCCCTGCGTTGGCTGCAGGTGTGCTGCCACTGCTCCACCCACAGTCAAAAACCCATACACAACATTTACCTGGCCTTCTGAATGTTGTTAATTAAATGAAAATATAATGGTATTTTTTAATAGCTGTATTTATTAACATATTTTATTTGATACTCTGAACTGTGGTTCTTGGTATTAATACAGGATCCGGTTCCTATCAGTATTTTTAGAATGAATACGAAATTATTAAAAACCAAAAACATAATAAATAACTGAATTCATCTAGTCAGTTTGATTGAAAACCAAAATTGCGGATTATGTGGATAAATTTTAATTTAATGAGTGATATGAGGATTTAATGTATAATTGAATAAATAATTGTACATGATCATATTCCAAGAGTGGTTGAAAAGTTGGGAGTCTTATGTGAGGTTATTTGTTGCTCACTATTGGAGTGACAATGAAGGAAAAACAATTTGTTTTTTTTCCCACCTAGTTCATTTGGACAAATCCAAGTTTGTGAATATAATATGTATAAATCTGTGAGAAGATGATGTGTGAAACTCATTGGAGGAGTAAATAGTCTAGGATAAGGTATTTAAATATTTCATAGGTAATAAAAGGCTATTTTAAATATTTGTACATATTTTATTAGTTTGTATGACTAGATAATACACATTATATAACTATTTATACATAATTAACAGCCAATTGATAAAAGGTGGTATCAATAAGTGACAGTAAAAACAAGTTTGTTTTTTTTCATTTTGATGCTTTTTTAACATAACATGCTGCTTTTTCGGAACTCTTTGTCTGTCCTATTTTGGCATTTTCATTCAATTTTTCTTTTCTACAACTATATGAAACGTTGATTGTTTTTAACAACACAAGTTTCAGGCTTTTTTGCAAAATCCTTGGTTTAATCATATTGCAAATTATTTACTTAGATAATTTGAGCAAAGAAAGAAAGAAAGAAAGAAATGATTTTGGGTTTATGTTACATTTTTTAAAAAAATTTCTTCAATTAATGGTTATCAAAATTTTCTTAGTTTTTAACCTAATATTCTTTTTCTTCTTTATTATAGGTCACGTATCATTTTCAGTAATTTTCTCTAATGTTTGGATTTCTACAACAAGGTTTCAACAAAACTTGGGTTACCTTGCGTTCATTATAGGAGTCGTAAATATATGTTTGTATTGCAAGTTATCAAGAAACAGCATTCTAAAATTATTCACTCATCATTTTAGTCTTAAAATTTAAAAGAAAATAGTACTGCAGTGGCTTTTATTGATTTTCAAGACCAGAGACTTACATAGTCCTCCAGAAAGCTTTTGTTTGAAATAAAAACTTGAAATTGTATTGGAAAAATTGAAATACAGAACTCTGCTTGGGTTCTATTTTGAGGTCCTGATAGATCTGGCTGTGGGACCCACTAGAATCTCCAAAAACTTGTTTGTCAGAGATCTTAATACTCTGTCCCGAAACTCATGAGAAAATAATGTGTAAAATATAAAAAATAAATTAATACATAATGCATACTTCTTACCACTTCATGGTTATGGTTTGATTCATGATGTTTGTGCGAAGTTCTTTGGCTTTGTTATTTCGTTATACAGTATTTTGTAGCCTAATTTGTTAATTGTCTTATTCATATTGAAGTAATTACCCACTAGAAATTTCTCAACAGAATATCTTCTAGAACATTCTTCATAGCTCCTGCTTCATTGAAGAGAATGTAGGCATTTAAAAATGTAAATTTGTAGAAAATTGATTGTCTCTCAATTTAAAAAATAATTATCGAGATTTTAGAGAACAATAACATAACTTAGTGAAAGTATGGATGTAAATGAAGTCTATTATTTATGCAAAAATGCTTCCGTAGGGTTCTCCATGATTTCGTGTACGACAAATTGAAATTTTATCCAGTAAATGTCCTTAATAGAAAGAAATTTCTGATAATATTTCAAGACACAATTTTAAAATAACCTTTTAATGGGACTTAGTGTTTTTATTTATCAAGAACTTAAATCTACATCCTCAATTTCAAGGATTGATAAAGATCTGTCTTCGCCTATTGGATTTGTCGAGGATTGAAATACTTTGTGTATACATTGTGTGAATGGTCAATGAAAGAATTACTTGATTTATCTATTGCATCTGGATTTTCTCTCTAATTAAAGAAAACGGAATCTCAGAAAATTATTTAAGTGTCCCTAGTTTTAATGAAGATTGTACTCGTTTTGCATTTCCCATGTTATTGAAATGATTTGTGACCAAATAATAGAAATTGATATTAATCTCATGAAATGAAGTAGCTCCTCTCAAATCTCTATTTAATTCATTGCGTTGTATTATTAAATAAAAAGATTTTGACTCTAATTAGTGTAATGAACAAAATTGTACAAGACATCATTAAAACGAGTTACATTGAAGTTTGTTCTCTTTCCTTAATGGACAAGAAAACTGGAGAATTTGAATAACACAAGGAAAAATATTCCACAATTATTCATGTATCTTCTTACCGTTCAAAAATGTCATAAAATTGCTTGAAGAATTTTGGAGATAAAGTGAAAAAATTGGAATTTGCAGACTAAGTTACTCTTTGTAATTATTATTTTAATAGAGATTTTCTCTATTTATATAAGTTTATTTATTTTTTAATACGTCCAGAAACAGAGGAACTTCAAACCAGAGATTTTATTTTGTTTTTAATGAACGCTCGGCATTCTGCATGACTGTCTGCAAATTTCATGGGAATTGTAATAATTATTTTCCCTTTATAATTATAAAAATTTTAAAACTCTTAATGATTGAATTTATGTGCCGAAAAAATATTACAATTTTTCCAAGAAATCATGGAGCCAGGATTGCAGTCTGAGGAGCAGGGCGATGCCAGTGGATCCAAAATTTGTTATAAATTGTACTAAAAAAATATTTTCAGTTCTTTAACTGTTATTGTTTTGACACCCACAAGAGAAAAAATTGTGACTATCGACCTGCGTGAATTTTTAGCATCAATGTCACCTGAAGGGTTTGGTATGATACTTGGATCTTTGAAAAGGGAAAAGATTAGGAATATTCCCATAGTCGCATATTTTACGAAACATTTTAAACTTTATGAAATGAAAAAAACACAATTTGTAGGAAAACGTGATTAACTGATTATAACCTTAAATGAAGGATAAAAGTAATTTATTATAAAAATAGTTTAAGAGATATTGAGCTATTCAAACACTGAGCTATGTAGGCTAGTAGTATTTGGTTTTAAACCATTAAAGTAATCTTCACTACTCCACTGTATTGTAAAAAGGAAATATATTCATTTACAGACCAGATTACGCACAACCAATCAAAACCCCATTATCGTCTGGGAATCAGAAGCCTTAGATTGTTCTGTGCAATTGAATGTAAAGAGAAAATATTTTTATAACTTTTAGAAAAAGAGCACAAAAGAATAGTAATGAAATGTGTCAATCACTTCTTTGTTTGTTTCATATTAGAGCTTGGACCCTTTATGCATGACATAGTCCAATTATTACATTTTAAAATTTCCTTGTTTGGGTTTCAAAACATCATAATTTCAAACCATGATATGAAGTCGGGGGATGCTATACTAGTGCATGATGTGATGTAAGTAATCACATACCTGAGTGTTTTTAACACAAGAATAGAAAAAAAATGAAGAAATTTTGTAATATATTACAAAATAACTTAAACATCGATGTTGTTTCTTTCCATTGTTTTTCCTTAAAGGATGTAATTGTATAGAGAAATGTTCAAAACGATTACATTGCTTCTATATGAAAATGAGATTTTATGTTTCTAACAGCTTTGGACTTTTAATTGTTTAACATCATTTTATAACTTTGCTTTCTACAAATTCTTCATAATCTTTCTTGAACTTTGGTGTTTTCACTTATTTCTATACATAACAATTTTCTTCAGACAAGTAATAGTCTCATTAGATATAATTGGCTAAGAGTCAAAATACTCAACCACATTTTTTAAAATAAATAATTAATTGAATTTTTTATCACTTAACTTTCACTCTGTCATATACATATCTTTTGAAAATCATGTTCTGTTAGTTTGTTGAGCTTCACAACCTACCTATTGGTTAATAACACTAGTATAATATATTTTCACAAAGAGAATATATCTAATAGCTTTATGATATTTACAAGACTACTTATCATTTGGCATCACAATTCTGTATACTATAGTGCTTCGAACTGAAATGATGAGAGCAGTAATTTAAATTGCATCATTTCAGACAAAGCTCTGTTATGTCGTTGAAGTATTTCTAGTATGCTTTTTTCTGAGCGTTAAGAAAGATGAAGTCGCACCATCCCGATCACTGTGGATTGAAACCAGCTATATATTCATTTATGCTGAAGAATAATTCCAAGCCATTTTTAAAAAATTCGTTGTTATGTGAATTTAGAGCAAAATTGGAGAGAACATAGTTTTTGGATTTGTGCAGACCGAAATGAAGATGGTGAAGTCTTGATTGGCGATATCTTAATCATAACCGAATAATGAAATTTTAAGAAAGTACTTTGCTCTATATATTCCACACATAATCTGATGCAAGAATAGCAATTCTGTGTTTGGAATTTTCTTCTTCTGGAAATAAACACCTGGGGACTTGTTAAATGAATATTGAAACAAGAAACTTTTAATTTTCTTTTAAAGGCACATTATGATGGATGCTCTGCTTGGTCCAAATTTACCAGACGGGGCTCATAATTAGGCACCATTTATAAAACCCCTATGCAACTGATTATCAAAACCATTCAAATAAAAAAAATGAAAGAAAGATTTGACTTGCATAGGATGTTCATCTGAACTACACTTGAGATCATATTATCGACTAGAAACATTATGTCACTTTGTTCCATTACAGACCATAATGAGGTGTGAGTGTTTGTCTCGAAGATAATGTTTTTAAGTTGTGGCTATAAAACTATTTCACTAAGGATCAATATTATGTGGGTTCGTGAACGGCTGAGGAGTAGATGACACGTTGTACATATCATATAATCTTCTTTCATATTTTAATCTTACAACACGATAAAATGCAGCTACAATGTATCAAACAATGATTTGCGATGGATAACCAAAGTCATGTTACTTTGCCTCTAAGAGAAAATTTAACTTCAGAAGAAAAATAACGCGCTGTGTTTATTAGTTTATTGTATATGAATCGCAGTAAATTACTTCGTTGTCCTCAACGTGGTCATACGCAGTTTGTAACAGCTCTCTTCACAAGATAGTATTTCTTTATTTATTATAATTCTAATCGGCTGGATGATGATATATAACCTGTTCTCAATGTAGGCAACGTCTTTACTTCGTCGTCGTCCGTGAGAGTAACGATGTTTGTGTGTAACGCTATGTTGCCACGACATTCGAATTTCTGAAACCTTAAATTCATAGCCAACCTCGGACACCATTTCAATGCACTCGCTATTGCGGCACTATTCTGTTCTTTCTGCATCGAGCAAAGTGTGAATTGAATGTTACTTTTTCTCTGAGATCGTTGTGTTGTTAACTTGTATTTCTTTGCGGCAAATAGTCGCTTTTGCGAGCACTATTAATATTTATTTGGAATTGGTGTTAGGCGAAGTTACATGACTCGGAGTATATGATCACAGAATGCCGAGGTGAATCGTTGTGTTTATCGCTCGTTTTGAAAAAGAGTCTTTCCCTCCTTCGTTCACCAGCACGGTGCGACGCCGTGGCAAAGCAGCTGCCACTGGCGCGAGCATTGTCAGGCCGGCCCCGCCAACGCGCTCGCCCCCAGAGTCCCGCCGCCGCCGCCGCCGCCGCCGCCGTGCACCCTCATGTGCCTGTTGAGGTTCCCCGACTGCGAGAATCGCAGAAGACACAACTTGCATTGGTAGGGCTTCTCCCCCGAGTGGATGCGCAAATGCTTGGTGAGCGTGGAGGAGTCGGAGAAGGCCTTCTTGCAGAGGCGACAGCGATAGGGTCTCTCTCCCGAATGCGTTCGCATGTGCGTCGTGACTGAGGAGGATTGCGAGAAGCGTCGATCGCAGATGGGGCAACGGAACGGCTTCTCCCCGGAGTGCGTGCGCACGTGTGCGGTGAGGTTCGCCGCTTGGCTGAAGGACTTGTTGCAGTCTCCGCAGCGGTACGGCTTCTCTCCGGAGTGCGTGCGCAGATGAGTCTTGAGAGTGCTGGGCCGCGCGTACGTCTTTCCGCAGATGCGACACAGGTTGGGGCGTTGCGAGTCGTCGCCGAGCATCGCGGTGGCGGCGCAGGCGGCGACGGGGGTGGCCAGCGTCCCGACGGGCGCCGACGCCGCCATCTTGCCGCCCGGGAAGACTCCGGGGACGGGACGCGGCCGGCCGCCGCCGCCGCCCCCGCGTAGGGGCTGCGTCATGGGCCCAGCCACGCTGCCCAGCGGAGGGGAGAAGCTCACCACTTTGCCGAGGACGGGTTTGAAGGAGGAGTTGGCGGTGAGCAGCGGCGACGGCTCGGGGGCGACGGGGGGCGGCCGGAAGTCGGCGGTGAAGGAGTAGGTGGTGCCCCCGGGGTACGCCTGAGGACTCAGAAGCCCTTGCGGCGCTTGCGGGTACACCGGCGACGGGTTTGGGGGTGGAGGACCCCACTGCATCTGCGTAAACACACAAAAGGGGTTTCTACAATGAATGAACGCAGGTGGGTAAGTTAAAATGCGTGTAAGTTAAGGTATTATGGGCGTCAGAGCGACTAGGTTAAAGTACCCCCTAAAAATGTTTTAAATGATAGTTTGGACCATTCTCTATCCAGTGGCGATGAATTTTCATACCCTTACGGTGCAAAATTTTGAATTATTTGACTTCAAATTACTATGGGCTTAAATGGAGAAACTTTCGCGGGCCCATGGTTTTTTTCTACCTGCAAAAGAACCGGCTTAACATAGCGAAAAAATCTACTAAAACATAGCAAATGGAAATAGAAAAGCAATGATGTTAGGATTTTCATACCTTACCAGAATAATTCTCCAAAAACTGTTAAAAAAAGAAATACTGTTCTAACGGCAATGGCAGCCGCATCACGTGACTGTAGACAATTAATTATCAAGTTTTAAAATCACAAATTAATTGTCCTCGTGCAATATTTAAAAAAAATCAGTAGAATGAGTTATTCATTAATGAGAATTACTTTTGTGAATATTTCCAAGTCTCGTGAATAGTTAGCAACTTGACTTTAGTCAATGCGATGCACAGAATACCTTAAAGCGCAAACGCGACAACTGAATACACAGCTTGACGGGTACACAGAGAGAAATAGAATGGGATCGTTCATAAGTTACCCCTTCGACCTGCGTTGATGCAAATGATCATAAATTTCCTCCTTTAATTACTGTTTTTCATTCTTTACGATGGGGGAGGGAGTTAAAAATCATCGAAGATTACGTGGCGTCGTTTACGAACGATCCAGGGAAGAGTTGAGACGAAACGAAATCTTCCCACGAAATATCCGTGGAGATTTTTCTGTACTGGTCCATGGGCACCCACTCTGCCGATCATTACGAGCAAACTCCATAAGGTACATATATTAGATTAATTTTTTAAATTTTCATATACTTGGTGTATAGAAACGTTTGTAATTGTGAAAAAAATTCTAAAATGAGATTTCGACGTTATTGTCCGTTTTGGCGATCCCTAATTCGGAAAAAAGTTGTTTTTGGCATAATGTCCGTCCGTCTGTGCGCAGCTATTCTGAGTAAACGGATAAACCAATTTAACTCATACTTCGTATTTACGGTAGAATTTACTTGTTGTCGATGCATGTGCTCTGATGTTTTTGTTACTTTAAAACAAAGGACACTTCACATGAAGGTCAAAGTACTCTTTCGAATATTTCTCAAAAACGGCTCAAACGGTTTTGCTTAAATTTTCTGTATGTAAAGTACAATTAGTATGCATTACATCCGCATTAGCGGTATTTTGCTTGAAAGTTTGGTATATAGAAGCAGTAAAATAATTTCCGTCTGTTACTCTGACACATTAATTTACTGTTTCAAGAATTTTGAGCAATATTTAGCAGCTTAAATGGACGAAGCGGATGTAGAAAACACTTTCAGAAGCGTGAAAATTCATAGGAGGACGGCAAACGCTCTGCAGATACAAAAATACATCGATTTCTGTCTACAACGAAATTACATTTACGTTACACTTTTCCGATATTTATAAGGCTGAGATGTCGCTATATGTTTCGAAATCATATTCGGAATATTTATTTTACTTTCAAATTTCAAATAAAAAGACAGTAATAAGATCATCTAGCATGAATAGAGAGAGCACTGGAAGACGAGCAATGTACAAGAAGACCAACAGGCCAGAAATGATCCCTTCTATATTAATGTTTTCCTCACTCTATGCTGCAGAAGGAGAAACGTATATGAGAAAGTATGTGCAATGGTTTTGCACCACGATTTTAATTCTCAAATGAAATATTAAATACGTAGGACAATTGAAATGAGTAGTTAACACAATGATTGACGCCCTCCGCACTCTGCCTCCTGTGGCTCCGTACACGTTTTACGTAATACACTCAGTGTTCTGTCGTCTTCTGACAGTGACAGTATTGGAACTTTTTACGAATGTTAAATGGTGTTGCGATGTTTGTGGGGATGTGAATGACACACGTTCTGAGTGCGAACAAGAGAAACAAAATTACAAAAATAGACCCAATGCCGGAAAGCATATAAGGGATATGAGAAAAACGCATAATTGCGAAAACGTACATGATATATGCGGAAAGCGTATATATGAGAAAAACGTATGTATGAAAAAGCGCATTCACGGGAAAACACACGTATGGTAATTGCCAAAAACGCATATAAGCAAAAAAATGCGTGTATAGGAAAAACGCGTACATGAGAAAAACGCATATAGGAGATGATTACCCCACAGTCGGGTTTATGTATAAGGAAGTACTTCGTAATGCTGTGGCAGTCTGTTAAGTGCCTCCTGTGTAAACTTTAATTGCTACGACAGTAAAAACTTAGCGTCTGAATCGTCGCGAGGTTCACATGGACACAGCTCTTTGTCGTAGCAGTAGCAATAATAATAAATATAATAATAATAATAATAATAATAAATATAATAATAATAATAATGATAATTCCCATTCCCTCAATGGTGGAGGAACTTCAAAGGAGCTTCACGTCGTATCCATGAGACGCCAGAATCATTCATAGAAATAAAGAAATTTCGATTCAAATCGCAAAGAAGTCTACGTTACTCAAAACAAACTTTTAATGTGCGTCCTGTTTTTGTAGTTTTAAGGAGATTTCAACTGAGTTACGAGAATTTTTATTTTTTCCCTAGTAAGGAATATCATCACATCGTAATTTCTAGAATGAATTTTCTTCCTATTGTCGGTTTCAAAAACCAATATTCTCGAATTTGAACCTTTGGTTCAATTTTGCTATCATTCAAAATACAACACTCTGTTCGTTAAATTTAAGCGTATTGAATTTTGCATTATAAGGAATGAGTTTAATAAGTTTTACGTGTCTCGGTGCATTTTTTTAATTATTGTGTTCGGAAGGTAAAAAAGCATAATTTTCTAGCTTTTTCCATGGAAGGATCAACTTCTAGCAAAACTATGCCTAGGACATTGTAGTTTTTACACAGTATTTCTGGAATAGTTATTTATAAAATGTTATTTTTATGGTTTTATCTTCGCTAAAAAAAATAGTTTTCCCAGTTTTTATGAAATCATGTAGTCTCAAGATCAGCTATTCGAACAATCAGGCCTTAAAATAATCGTGTTTAAAAATAAGATACGGATAAACAATTAGTTTGTTAATAAACTCAAGATTTTAAACTTATACCTTATAACCGAGATTTTTTTTTGGTGTGTGTG
>NNCF01132931.1:12411-29310 GCA_002313205.1 Laupala kohalensis
GAGCCCGAAAAACTTGTACAGGTAGGGAAAATGCAGTTACGCACTAAGGAGAGCCAACATGACTCTCCCCGCGAGTGGGACTCAACCATACCCACTATAAACCCTCCTGATCTACAACACACCAAAACATATCTCACAAAATACATCAAATGGAGGGGGGGCTACAATGAGGGGGGACAAAAAATGAGGGATAGGACAGAAAATGAGAAGAATGAGGAAAATGAATGATATCCTAGCCTTAATAGCGTCGGGATCGAAAAGAACAAGAGGTGACCAAGGGAGGTCAGAAAAGAGAAAGGAAGGAACCTTGCACAAGTAAGTGGAAGTAATGCCAGACTCAACTCGGGGCCCCGTGTTCGCCAAACACGTACTTACTAGAATTAAATAGAATATTAGATAGATAGATTAAATAGAATACTAGAATTAAATTACCCAGAATTAAATAAGCTAAAATTTGATCTATAATTTGTTGCATTTTTACTGTGCAATCACACAGAGTGTAAGAGAAGTATTGTAATCGGTTTTTTTAGATCTCTTCGAATCTTTGCGTATTGACTCCAGGACAGTCTATTTTCAAATTTTATTTTCTAAATGTCGTGTGTGTTCGTATGTATGTTAAGAATTTTGTTCCCCCGATAACTCACGAACGAGTCTTGGAAGAGCTTTTTAAAAATCTGCCAATGAGGTTATTGCAGAGAGGGAAGATAATTCATTTACTATATTCTTGATTATGTTTTTCTGATTTTTAGGAGTTTACCATGTATATTGATGATAAATATTTTGAAATCGATTGATCATTTCATCCCCATCCTGGCCCGGGTTTTTCTCCGTTTTTCCTTCGGGTAGAGGCGGATTTCTTATACAGGTTCTCTAAGCTTTGTCTAGGGGCGTGTTTATTGTAACAATAAATCGTGAATTTAGTGTTTTTTCAACTCTTATGATTTTTAAACACTATACTCAGAATAATCTATAGTTCGATAATAACTTGTACATGTAAATTTACAAACATATTTGCGTTAAATTACAAACATATTGACATTATATATGTATTATAACTCGCAGCTAACTTTTTATCTTATCTAGGAACTTTTGCTGAAATTTTTGAATCCGCCTCTGCCTTAGGGCCCTTGATCGGAATTGATGGGATGGTCCCTTGCTTGCTTCCGGAGAGTAAATTAGTTTATTGTCCTCCACGTGGTCATACGCAGTTTGTTACTGCTTTTTAGACAATAGATGTAGTATTATCATTGAAATATATAATTTTGTTTTATAATTAAACTATGGTATTATTTCTTTTCTTTTAATGATTTTCCCTTTTTGTTATTAAGGGTTTTCAGTGCCACGAGTTTTTTCTATGAATTGTAACTGGAAATTTGAGTGGGGCACACTTTAAGTGAAATAGAAGCGGACGTTCAAACTAAAGTATATTTGCTTTTAAATCGATAGTAGGAGTCTTATTCCTCTTCACTTGTCTCGCCCTCGAAGTCTTCCCCCACCCTCTCCTTCTCTCCCAACTCTACGAAGCAAAGCCTCCTCTCAATCAATAACAGGCGACGGAGGCCCAGCGCCGGGCGGCCCCCCTCCAACGCCCCGAGGAGGAGTTAGAATGGCCAATGAGTAATGAGTTCATAGCAATGAATTATTATTTAAGCTACGTTATTCTTTTTCGTAATCTTCAAATCCATATCCATACTTTAGTACATATCCATACATAGTAAATTAGTTTATTGTGCTCCAAGTGGTCATACGCAGTTTGTACTGCTTTTTTGACAATAAATTTATTATTATTATTATTATTATACTAATATACAAATGCGAAAGCGCGTCTGTCTGTTTGTTACTTAATCATGACAAAACCACAGAACCGATCGTAATGAAATTTAGCAAGGAGATAGTTAAGATGTCCAGGTTGAACATAGGGTAACTTTTATTTTTTAAATGTGTGAAAAGAGAAATAGAAATGGTTTGCAAAAAATATGTGGAAAAAATTAGGAATGTATTCTCTTACTTTGCCTAAACGGGTAGAGTTTCGCGACAGCTATGAATTGCAATATTGTTTGCGTCAGAGAGTTCTACCAAAAAAAATTAACGACAGCATTTGTTTATCTACTAAGGTTAATTTAAATTATCGAATTTTTTAAATGGAAAAATGGAAGTGNTTAGGACGGAAAAATCAATCTTCATCAAATTTAATGGGTACTTTCTTTTGTGCTTTTAACAAAGATAAAAAACATCTTTAAATTGTAAAATTTGGACGAATGGTTTAGATCTTAGAAGAGTTTTAATGAAATGGTGCAACTGCGCTGCCGCAGTTGTATCTTGCATCGGAAGCAAAAATTCGACCTGCGAGGCCTCTTGTTTTTGTTGCATTTGAGTTTGAAATTGAAAATCAACGTTTCTCGCCGACGTGCGAATTGTAGAGTTCTTTCAATTAAATTCGTTCATCGAGAAAAACACGGAAATGACGATTTGTGCTCAATCAAATCGAGTGTTTGAAGATTTGCGATACACCGATGAAACAATTTTTGTGAAACTTTTCGACAGGTTTCGTATAAATGTCCGTCCACGCTGTCGAAACACTCTCATTGTACTTCGTGTAAAAGCACGCGTCCTCTGAACATGAGTCATACGTATTGCTGCGACCCGCATATCATGATGTCGTGGGGCACGGCACCGTTGTACCGGAACGTTCACATCAAAATTTCGTGTGTATTTGAAACAAAAGGCGTAATGAGCACGCGTTATAATAATAATAAATTTATTGTCAAAAAACAGTACAAACCCTGTCTCTTATACACATCTAGATGTGTATAAGAGACAGNATTCCGATCAAGGGCCCTAAGGCAGAGGCGGATTCAAAAATTTCAGAAAAAGTTCCTAGATAAGAGAAAAAGTTAGCTGCGGGTTATAATACTAATAGAATGTCAATATGTTTGTAATTTAACGCAAATATGTCTGTAAATTTACATGTACAAATTATTATCGAACTATATATTATTCTGAGTATAGTGTTTAAAAATCATTTGAAGAGTTGAAAAAACATTAAATTCACGATTTATTGCTACAATAAACACGCCCCTAGACAAAGCCTAGAGAACCTGTATCAGAAATCCGCCTCTACCCGAAGGAAAACCGGAGAAAAACCCGGACCAGGATGGGGCTACAGAATTAATGTACACAACCGTGCCAAAGTTGATAATTACATAATTACATTCGAAAACGCAAGGTCCTCCAAAAACAAACAAACAAACAAACAAACAAAAATAATCATAATATTGCTCTTCTGTATTCAAAATTTTTTTATAAGTTCGCGATATAACTTGAACTCGCAAAATGAATCGGAGAATGTCTCTCGCGCCCTTTTTTTAACGATTTCTTCAAAACGGCTGCCAAGAAAGTACGTTTTTTTCTTCTGAAACGCATTCAAAATTGAGTACCGATTACCTAATTCTGAAAATCTGATCGAATATTATTCCGTGTGAAGAAAAATACGTGAGTGAATTGAAATTTACATTTTCATAATTATTCACTCGGATACAATAACAGAACTTAATTTTTCTACTGAAAATTATTCTTTGCGAATCATTTACACCCTTTCTTAACCTCTCAATTCAAATTGCGAAGGTTTCTCCAAGGTTTGGTCGAAATATTGTATTTTCGCTTAATACTAAGAAGTGAATCTACTTGAATCCATGCAAAGAAGTCGTATCAGGACATAAAATCATATGTAACATACGTAAACAAATGTCTAAATATTAATAACTAATCCTTTTGGAGCTTGAAGAAAAGTTAGGGACTAGAATGTTCTTTGCATTAAAAAAAACGGGTCGTGGAATTTTCTCTCGCGGTTGGGGAGGGGGCCCTGGGAAGAAGACTGCGGGGTGTCAGAATACTTGGCAGTAAATATCATAAAAGAAAGTTCTTCCGTAAATTGCTCGTACGTATGTACCCACGTAGAAAATTTGAGTCGTAAAGACGTCGTCAAAGTCGTGGCGACGTTGCAAACGCGTACGCATGTGACGTCATTTCAACGACGGAGAACGACGTAAAAACAAACAAACAAACACGTTTATTCGACGCTGTGTAACCGTCAACACGATTTTCTTGAAAATGTTGAATTATCAATTTTATTACATAGTTTATGGATATTATCCATCCTTGTTAAATCATATTCTGTGACTTGTAAGACTCATTTTTATCAGAACGTTGTTTTACAATCTCCGTCTAAGAAACGCGACTACGGTGTGATTCGATCCAGCATCCTTTCAGTGTCCAGGCGAGCACGCTACCACTGAACTACAGCAACATGGCGATAAGTGCTATTTTTATGCTCTTGTATTGCTCTGTCCCTTACTATTGGTACCAGGAATAGTAAACACACAAAATAGTAATCTCCGTAAACAAGTAAAAGATAGGGTCTGGGCAAAATTAATTTTTGGCATACGCGTGTCTGTACATGTTCGTAAGCGAAAATGTGTTTGTGTATACGTATGTGAATATACACACATGCGCCGCATTTAGGTAATTTATTTCTTAAATGTAATTTCTTTCTCGTTGCTACCTTGTGTACTAATTTTCTAACTATTTTATTTAGTGTGTGTGTGTGTATTTTATAGATATTTTTATAGATATTGATGATTTGTTTTTTTAACTTCGTATTGTTTTATTATATACGTATTCTTTTCTATCTGCCACCGAACATTCCTCACTTGCAAATTAAAACAAATTATTATTATTTTTAGGGGGAGAAGAAAAATATTTAAAAGACACTCGTGACAATTTTCTCTTCTATTTATCCCCCCCCCCCCACACACACACACAAACACACTCCTTGTGTATGCCGTGTCTCAGCCTCTTATCCCGTTCTGTGAAGCTCTCCGATAATTAAGTTTATTCCTTCGCGTCCAAGGGTGAGTCGGCCATCTTGGCAGTTGCTTAGCAACGCGGCGAGGGGGGCGGGACGGTCGCCGCCAATGGCACGAGGAGAGCTATCGACCGCGACTCCCGCCCCCTCCATCGACCCCGCCCCCAACCTCCCTCCCTCAGCGGCGACCCAACCCCAAGTTCCCTCCGTGGTTGGAGCGTCGGCGAGATCTCCTTCACAAGGAACACGCGGAGTCTAGTCCTTTTTTACATCTGACTGAACTTGATTCTAGTATTAGGAACGTGATTTGTTATTTCAGTTATTTGGCCTTGAACGATGTCATTTCGAGGCGAACTCGTTTTAAAACTCTTTTCTCTCCTCATCTCATGCCCTCTTCTTTACAAGTTTCTCCAAATAATCTGTTGGGTAAAATTTTGTTACGCGTCATAATACTTTATTTGTGAATCATTCGTTCCGACTTTCGCAAATTGTCCTTCATATCTTGCCCTTCCCTACCCATTCAAACAAATCTCACGAACCTCCTTTCCGCCACAAGCATCTTCAGGATCTTTTTCTTATTCAATGGAAACACGAATGTAAATCTCTTGTGTCCCGTAAGGAACGAACGTATTGGGATCGAACTGCGTTCTCCGTTTCTTCTTCTTCCTCTCTTTCTGTTTTACTTCCCTTATGTACTTGTACGTTTCAGGTCCTTTCTCAACCCTTCTCATCTGACGCTTTCTACAAACACGCAATGAACAGATCAAATAATTAACGCATAATTTAAATTTATTTTGTTCCGGAAGTTGATTGAGCCGAATTATCTACAAACTTCATTATCCCCACGGTCTCGTGAAAATATCACCGCATATCGTACGAAGAATGTAATTTAAATTCCGGGCGAGAGATAGACGCTACTCGTAACTGGCAACTATGATTGGAAATAGGTGGTTGGGTGACCGGAGGAAAATAAGTAAATGCAATCACTCGGAGACCTTCTGTAAATGCGTATTGAGCTGAATGTCTATGTTTTACGCAATGTGTTACATTATCAATTATAGTAGCAATTATCTCATTTAAATGTCACTAATTGCGTCTTAAGGAAGAAACGCTAATTAAAAAAAAATCCTTGTTGAGTGTAATGGGAAATTCCTTAGTATTATAAATCAGGGGTATTAAGGGAAGACTTTAATTTTTGGCAGTTGAACCGAAATTTTACAATTATAACATTTTTTCGAGTCGCGTACAATAAGTCCCCAGATCAATTTTACCATAAAATGTGTGTGTTGTGCCTGTACTGTACGCGTGAGCCTTCGAAGGATGCCCTCTCGCTTCGTTGTGTTAAATTACAAACATATTGACACTATATATGTATTAAAACTCGCAGCTAACCTTTTATCTTATCTAGGAACTTTTGCTGATTTTTTTTGAATCCGCCTCTGCCTTAGGGTCCTTGATCGGACTTGATGGAATACGTCCCTTGCTTGCTTCCGGAGAGTAAATTAGTTTATTGTCCTCCACGTGGTCATATACAGTTTGTAACTGTTTTTTGACAATAAATTTATATAATTACTTAGTTCGGTTATTGTTCAATTATACGTGTTCTTAATGACCCTCTTTATGGAGATGACGAACGCGGATGTGGAGTTTTTTCAAGTGTTCTTCATAGTGAGCTTTAAGACTTTTGCTTTCGCGTATTTTCGAGGCCCCAGAAGTGCGTCAGACGACGTTCGTATGGCCGTGAAGTGGGCGTATAATATTTTGTTCTCGATTACGCACCGGAGGTTAAATTACAGCAATTCCTCTCTGTTCATTGTGTTCACGACACGGTTTTGCTGTATACCGATAATGTTATTTTGTTTTTGTTTTAGAATGTATTTTTAAAATGGATTTTGAAATAAACCGTATTATACACTGCTTTAAAGAAAATTTACAGTTCGTAAAAGCATTACTTGTTCTATGATTTAAAGTCAGAATTTTTTGTAATACATAATTTTTCCTGAATGAAACAAATTTAGAACTGCAATACTATAGTTCTTCTTTTTTAACTAAATGTGTAATTGGAACTTTTGGGTAGGCGATCCCCCCCTCCCCCCAGGAATTGAACTTGACTTTGTAAAATCCATAAAGGAGCGTTCGTTATATATCAATTCTATATAAATCAATTTCATTTGATTTATAATATCTAAAACCGTGTTCCTAGTCAACGTATCACATCTCTGGTCACTCTACTTATCCTTTGCACATTGCATTTCGTATTTCCTGTACGGTGAAGGGATTTTGATACGCAGCGCAAAGCGTACTTTAAGAGAAGCACACAAATGCAAGTACAAGACCGAAAACAAAATAAATACTTCCGCTGCCATAAATGTATTTTATTTTTACTAGTAATACAACGGGTGACTTCTCAGAAGACGAATCTATCGGTGGGAGGAGGGGGGTTAACAGAGTGTCACTCCCTCCCCCTCCCCCTCCCGCGCCAAACAGCGGCGGATCTACACCGTAATCAAGTGGGGCGATTAACCGGGGAGCATTTTTGTTTAGAAATTATGTTTTTGCAACATAAATTTTGTAAATATTACCTTTTAATAAAATGCATTAAAAAAGTAAATAACAATCTGGTTTTATTAATAACAATATCAATTATTTATAAGTTCTAAATATGGTATTATTAATTTCATTAGTCTCGTATTATTATTAACAACAACAATTATATTATTAAAAATTATGTTGTTAATAACAATTATAAGTAATAACAATTACTAATCTGGTAACAGTTGAACAAAGTACGCCATTTAACAAGTTCAATTTTATCTGTTCAGAGGTCTGGTCCTGTGGGGGAGGGAGGGGGCTACAATCCCCCCTTAGATCCGCCGCTGTCTACAGAGGATTCGGCGGAATTTGCTTCCTCTCTCACTTTCACCGCTTTTTCTTTCGTTGCAGTGGCTCACCTGTGGACACGTGACCTGGTGCTGCAGATTGTCCGCCATGTTTGTGGGGTATCCGTGCATCGTCATGTTCATGGACACGTTGACGCTCATGCTGGGGAACATGTTGTGGTGCTGCGCAGGTTGCACGACCGGGCCACCGCCGCCGCCGCAGCCGCCGTTGCCCGCTCCGAACATGGCCGCAGTCGCTTGGTCCTGAGGTCCTCCCGGAGTCGAGCAATATTGCGACGAACCGTAGCCGCCTCCCGGGGACATCATCTGTTGCAGGGAAACAGAGGATCAGTGTCAGTGCCGGATCTGCACCGTAATCAAGGGGGGGGCTAAATTGTATAAATGTTATTATAAATAAATAAACTTTATTGTCAAAAAANATTTCGTATTTCCTGTACGGTGAAGGGATTTTGATACGCAGCGCAAAGCGTACTTTAAGAGAAGCACACAAATGCAAGTACAAGACCGAAAACAAAATAAATACTTCCGCTGCCATAAATGTATTTTATTTTTACTAGTAATACAACGGGTGACTTCTCAGAAGACGAATCTATCGGTGGGAGGAGGGGAGTTAACAGAGTGTCACTCCCTCCCCCTCCCCCTCCCGCGCCAAACAGCGGCGGATCTACACCGTAATCAAGTGGGGCGATTAACCGGGGAGCATTTTTGTTTAGAAATTATGTTTTTGCAACATAAATTTTGTAAATATTACCTTTTAATAAAATGCATTAAAAAAGTAAATAACAATCTGGTTTTATTAATAACAATATCAATTATTTATAAGTTCTAAATATGGTATTATTAATTTCATTAGTCTCGTATTATTATTAACAACAACAATTATATTATTAAAAATTATGTTGTTAATAACAATTATAAGTAATAACAATTACTAATCTGGTAACAGTTGAACAAAGTACGCCATTTAACAAGTTCAATTTTATCTGTTCAGAGGTCTGGTCCTGTGGGGGAGGGAGGGGGCTACAATCCCCCCTTAGATCCGCCGCTGTCTACAGAGGATTCGGCGGAATTTGCTTCCTCTCTCACTTTCACCGCTTTTTCTTTCGTTGCAGTGGCTCACCTGTGGACACGTGACCTGGTGCTGCAGATTGTCCGCCATGTTTGTGGGGTATCCGTGCATCGTCATGTTCATGGACACGTTGACGCTCATGCTGGGGAACATGTTGTGGTGCTGCGCAGGTTGCACGACCGGGCCACCGCCGCCGCCGCAGCCGCCGTTGCCCGCTCCGAACATGGCCGCCGTCGCTTGGTCCTGAGGTCCTCCCGGAGTCGAGCAATATTGCGACGAACCGTAGCCGCCTCCCGGGGACATCATCTGTTGCAGGGAAACAGAGGATCAGTGTCAGTGCCGGATCTGCACCGTAATCAAGGGGGGGGCTAAATTGTATAAATGTTATTATAAATAAATAAACTTTATTGTCAAAAAATCAGTTAAGTTAAAAATCAAAAAATCAGTTGCGTATGACCACGTGGAGGACAATAAACTAATTTACTCTCCGGAAGCAAGCAAGGGACGTATTCCATCAATTCCGATCAAGAGCCCTAAGGCAGAGGCGGATTTAATATTTACAAAGGTAATTATTTAATAAATACATATCCATTATATTATTCCATCAATCATATTATAAACATTACTATAAACTATTGTGAATATTATTGTAAATATTATATTAAATATTGTTATTAATATTATAGCGATTTTGTATTTAAATATAAAGCTTCAATTCATCAAATAGATAATTAAAAATTCATTAAATACTGATCAAATCTGATTAATTGTTTACATTGGCAAATACATATTCCAGGATAAAGATAGCTTGTTTCTCATATTTAAATTATGCTTAATTTTATAGTGAAGTCTGTTTGATTTATATACTTTAATACATCCCTTTCAAATTCTGCGTATTTAATTAAAATCAGAAGCTGTATAATTTAATTTACTAAATTACGTCACGAATGGTGTTCGCCTTCAAAAGCTCTCGGTTGGTCGTCGGAGAAGGAAGCGGGTGCGTGGCAGGCGAAGGCTTCTGCTACACTCTGCTGCGTCGCACGTTGCATTCGGAGTAGTCGCAGGCGCAGGCGCCGCGCGAGTGTAGAGCTCCTTTTGCATTCTTTACCCTTTTTGCTACAAAACCTACGAACTTGAAATTTGGCAGGTAGGTTTCTTTTAGGGTGCGGAAATCCGCTAAGAAACGATTTTACGAAAATCCTTCCGTAAAGGGTTGGAATATTTTATGTATGTATCCCACCATAACTAGAGTGTCTGAAGCAATTTCAACCAAACTTCATTCACAGATGACTGAATAAATGAGCCCTATGAGGGTGAGATATCCCTTGCGCCCTACAGAAGGAGTGAGAAGGGTATAACATGTAAAAATAATGGGAAAATTCGATATTAGATTCGAAATCATAGTTTTCGGTGACGTTGAGGCCGTCCCAGATGCTTTCTAAGTTAACTATAAGTCCACATTGCATATAATATACCCCTGGAGCATTACTAGGTTGGGGAGGTAATGAGGGAAGGTAAACAGAATAAATAAACGATATTGGTGTTGAATAAATTATTTTTGAAAACTCATTGCCAGATAAGTAGACGAAAACCCCTGTAAGGAATAAACGCCCTTCGCGTTGGCAGGTAGATACAGGTAGGGAAAATACAGTTACGCACTAAGGAGAGCCAACATGACTCTCCCCAGGTGTGGGACTCACCGAAAGACTCAGCCGTACCCACTAAGAACCCTCCTGAATTACAACTCAAAACTCAAATCCCAACATATCTCAAGCCTTTACTAAAAACATTTAAAAAAAAGAGGAAAGAGGAAAATGAAAGATACCCTAGCCCTAATAGCGTCGGGATCGAAAACAACAAGGAGGTGACCGAGGAAGGTGAGAAAAGAGAAAGGAAGGAGCTTGGCACAAGGAAGTGGAAGCAATGCCAGACTCAGCTCGGGGCCCCGTGTTCGCCAAACACGTACTTACTACATGCAAGTCCCTTGGGGGGGACAAGATATACAAGATATACGTAAACAAGCATCTCTCACACCCTATACTGCCAATCTACCATGGAAAACTAAGCAGATTGTGAAAAGTAAAAATTATGGATTTATTCATATCCAGAATGGGAAAGTTTTTATGAGAAGAGCATAAAATATTAAATAGGAAAATATAAAAATTTGAAGGAGGAGGAGGAGGAAGGAAATGGGTTTGAAATATTAAAGAAATGAGAAAGTATCGAATACAGAGTTTTAGGGTTGACGAGATGTTTGAACAACCAATGCAGTCATGTTTGCGATATCAAATAGAAGCATTTGTGTTGTTGGAGCTGGAGGCGAAGAGAGCGAGAAACGTCGAGTTTATGGTTATTGTGTCTTCTGAGATGATAAATCGTATTTCGTATCCTTCAGACAACACGAGGACCATGACACGGAACATTATCAAAAATGTGCGCTAGGAAAGAATTTTACAAAAATTCCCCTTTAAGGGTGTAAAACGGGGAAACGTTTTGTTTTAATTACATGAGTTGCATGAACACATATTACAGAATTTACGCTCAGCTACTGTATTGTGTGTATATATTGTATTGCAAAAGAATAATAATACAATTATTTCGAAATAAAAATCACAGAATCCTTCCGTTTGGTATCGAGGCTATATAGATAATATTAAATTTGATAATAGAAATAATTGTTTCATCTATTCAAATAATTCCACTTAAAATAAAGATTTCATAAGAAACTTCTATGGAATAGTATTTTTCGTGGGTGACTGCGTGAAAGAATCTTCTACGTGTGAATATATCACTCATCCTGTAGCTGAAGGACGTAATTCGAAAGAAACAGGATTTTTTTTGCTTATTCATAGATTACATTTCCATCAATTGCATCAGTGTTTCGAGGGAAGCGCGATTATCTTTAACTACATTTTTTAAAAAGAAAGTTTATTTTGTAACATTGAATGAAATTAGTTTAAATCAGAACTGACCTACTTATCTTCGTCCGCGAGGCATTTTCTCTACATTTTTCATCGATCGGGGTTTTTGGCAAAATGTAATAATAATATCGAGACACATCTATTTATTTGTAACATAATATTTTTATTCTCGTCAACAAATTTATATCATTTCGAACGGGAAAAATTAAATAAATTTCTTGATTTTAAAAGATAATATTTCGTATTATAATAAAATGATTTCATGCCGAACACAAATGTTTATTTTCCCTCATCGGATATGCGACGTCGAGTACAATTTCTGATCGCATAGATTTCTAACATAGAAATTGTGCCCTCCTCCCCTCCCCCCAACGTTTAATGAAGAATTTGATGGATCACGTACTGGAACTCGCGGGCCGCTACTTGGAGATATTTGAGGTTTTGTTGAATAACTAAACCTGGATTTGTCTGCGTCTAATCTTCTTTTGCTCCAGAAAAAAACAAAACCTGTCTACATTGCGATATCAAAATATTTTTACTTACTGATTTTTAAAAACGTGTACAGCATCCTAATTTTACAAATTCGTATTAATACGAAATTTAATATACAACTTCACTGTTTACACTGACGCCGGTCGAAGTTTCGCCTCCGAAGTACGACGCGTTGGCGCCATTTCATTAACAATCTAGTAAAATCTAAATTTATCGTCCAAATTGTACAATTTAAACACGTTTCTTATTTTTATTAAATGCAGAAAACAAATAATTCGTTAAATTTACTGATTCATTTTTTCCCTTCTTACATTGAAGTATTTTAACACTTCTACTTTCGATAACGTCGTATCTATAACCGTTATGGCAGCGTTAGCAAATATAACTTTCCTTTTACCTTATTTTATTGTCATTTATTGTCAAAACCCATTTCTATCTTTCTTAACACACATCATAAAAATCGGTTTAGATGTGCAGGGCGAACACAGGCTGTCTCTCTCTTTTCCAAATTTCATCACGATCGCGTTTGTGGATCAGTCGCGATCAGATGCAGACAGACACACACTGTGTTCGTTGTATATTATGGATTGGTCAAACAATTCTTGTGTTGTATGTTTGTTTGTACGTTATTACGATTTCTTTTAAATCCAGGGAGAATGAAAATACAATTCACACAGAAAGCTTGATGAACAATATCATAGTTAAGGCTTCTAAATTCTTTTGTTCCTACACGAACGCTGTGGGAGTGATGCTCGTTTCAATGAGTCTGCGCAAAACGAAGATTCCCTCTCGGTGAGTGAAACGCAGCGACGGACCCCCCCCCACCCCCCTACACCTCTACTTTAGAGCAAAATATCGAAAAATCCAAAATTCTATTTCTAAATATTTAAATTAGCAACGTTGAGATATAAAACTCAAGTTAATATCTCAATAAGTCCGTGAGATATACCGAGAAAAGTGAAAATTTAAATGTAACGAAAAGGGAGGATGGGGGGTGGGGGGTGGGGGGTTGAAGTAGACAGTGCTCTTCTTAGTATTTTGGAAGTCATGTGTGATAAGTTTCATCAAGCTCATATTCATCTCCCGAGACTCCCTTCTTTATATATAATTAACTATCTGCTCACCCGCCGTTGCCCAGAATTTTTTTTACATGTTGGACCGAAGAACCTAATCACTGGGAACCGCGCAGGTCGAATTTTCGTACCGATGCAAGACACAATGGCGGCAGCGCGGCTGCACCATTTCATGAAAATGCTTTTAAAATCTGAACCATTCTATCAACTTTTACGACTTAAAGATGTTTTTTATCTTCGTTTAATGCTCGAAGCAAAAAAAGGTATTAAATTTTATAGATATTGATTTTTTCCTCCTTGAATTGTACTCTCAAATTTATGTATTTTCACACTCCTATTTTTAATAACGTTTTTTCGATGATGTAGGTAAACCTTCGTAGATAGACGTATGCTGCCGCGAACTTTTCTGTAGAACTCTTTGACCGAACAATATTACCATTCGTTCGTTATCACATATCTGTAACCGTTTAGGCGGCGTAACGGAATATACCTCTCCTTTTCCCCGTTTTCATCGACATTTACGGTCAAAATCATTTTCTATCTTTCTTTTCACGCGTTTAAAAAATAAAAGTTAGACTATGTTCTTCCTGAACATCTTAACTATATCCTTGCAAAATGTCAACACGATCGGTTCAGTGATTTAACCGTGATTAAGTAACAAACAGACAGACAGAAATACTTTTCCGCGTTACGCATTTATACGTTACCTGATGTGGATGCACCGCGTAGGAGAGCGCATGACCTTGATACGCGGACGGAGGCTGCGACAGCGAACATCCTTGCATCCCCGTCGCTCCACCGCCGCCTCCGATGCAGCCGCCTCCACCGCCCCCCAATGGCCCGTACGCCCCCGCCGCGAAGGCCGCCGTCGGGGACAGCTGCCCCGCCGCCGCTGCAGCCGCCGCCGCCGCCGCCTGCCCAGGGTGCACCACGGCGTGCTTCAGAGACAGCAACACATCTGCCATGTCATGGGGCTTCTTCTCAGTCAACGGCGCGAACTCAGATCTACGAGGAGAGATCCAAACAACAGATACTCAAAGTCATCTTAGTTCGCCTCGAGAAGTTCATTTTAAGAAGAAAAAAAAACATGAATGGAAATACACTGTGTTTATTAGTTTATTGTATATTAATCGCGATATATTACTTTATTGTCCTCAGCGTAGTCATCCACAGTTTATAACATCTCTCTTGACCGTAAATTATTTATATATTTATTTATTGCCTGTCTTAATGAGTTCATGTTGGTATAGAACCTGTACTCAATGTAGCCAACGCTATTACTTCGCCATCCTCCATAAGAGTAATGATAAGGGAACCTCGCGTTCTGTTGGCAAGACATTTGAACTTTAATCCATTGCCAACCTCGGAAACTAATTCATTGCTCTTGTGGCGCTATTCTGTTCTTTCTGCATCGAGCAAAGTGTGGAACGAATATTTCCTTGTGTCTTTGTTTGTTGCGTTATTAACTTGTATTTCTTTGCAGCAAATAGTCGCGTATGTTACTACTATTAATATTCATTTGGATATTACTTAAATTCTTTGTGACCACGTTTTTCCTGAAAATTTACTTGCAAGATGTAGCGGGACGCTTTAACCTCACATTGTCAGCTGATGAAAATGGCATTGCGGAGCTCTATCTGCACGCCAATGTGTTTCGAGGACATGTTTCGTAGAAGTTGGCAATTTGTTTAAGGCAGCCATATAGAATCATTTTAGGGAAAGTATCGTAACTTTTAATATATACATTGCAATTGCATCCACCAACACACAAAAAATAGACTCTACGTTGTGAAATCGTCTGAAATGACCTGGAAGAGATCGAACATTACTTTAAAAATGTTATATCTTACGATATGTAGTTTATCGGTTTGTTTTAATTGAAAGTCCAACGACAATCCCGAACACACGAGGGCTATCCAGAAAGAAAGTTCCGTTGGGATGTAAAAATCACTGGGACATGGAAATAATTTATTCTTTAAATTTCAAAACCACACATCTCTACTATTTTTCTACACAACTTCCGTACAAATTAAAACCTTTGTCATATCTGGGAACTAGTCTAGAAGTTCTCTCGGCTTAACATTCTGACGTCAGGGATCGCAGCGAAGACGGCGTCCGACCAACGAGACGTCCTATTGGTAGCGGAACCGAAGTCGTGGCACCTGGAAGACTGTGCTAAACTTTCTCAGAGTTCACATATCGCAAAATGCCACTTTTCAGGAACTTTTTCGTCAATTTTCTGGAATTCATTGTTCAGCAAAGACGGAACAGTCATTTCTCTCATCACCACGAGCATTGGGTCATCGTCCACTTTATGATGGACGACGCTACTGTCACATCCGGTCCGCGCACGGCACAAATTTCCCGATAAGGTGATTTCGGATTTTTCGCCAATAAAAATGTTATCACTGAACAGCCTGAACGTTTGGCTGGATTTTCATTTTGACGCGCCGCTGTCAACATACGACAGGCGCCACGAAATTCCAGCCGCCGCACTTCGAAGCGTACCCTGCCCCCATTGTGTGCGTCAATGCGTCAAACAGAAATCGGCGATTCAAGAAAAAATATCCGATTCTGGCTGGCGGTTATACACGTGATAGCTTAGTTTTGTATTTTCGTCAACACACGAAACGTTAGCGTCGTAAAGGAAAAATTATGATTTATACCACAAAATATTACAAGAAATATAAAATTCTTGTTTAAAAGAGATGTAAAATATGTCGTCGTCACAACCGAAAACCATTTATTCCTCCGAAACCGTTGTCACCTTGAGCGGTTCTCGTTTTACACGACGAGGGCGCGGGCGACTAACGCTTCTCCAACTACAGAATAATTCTTTTTATCTTCTGGAGGTTAATATTGTCGTACCAGTGAATTATTTTAATAAACATAAATAATACGTGTTGATTTTAATTTACATTTCTCTTTATATTTATTGTGATAAATTGTATATCACCTAACTGATTACCCGACTTGGCCGGGAATTTTCTTCCTCGTGAGACCAACGAACCCACTCGTCAACGGCGGCAGCGCGGCTGCACCATTTCATTACAACGCTTTCAAAATCTAAACCATTCGTCCAAATCTTACGATTTAATGAGTTTTTTAAAAAAAATCTTCGTAAATACACAAAACAAAATGAACTATTAAATTTAATTATGATTGATTGCTCCTTGTTAAATTATTCTCTTACATTGAAATATTTTAACACTCCTGTTTTTTCGATAAAGTAGGTAAACTTTCGGAGATAGACATGAGCTGACGCGAACTTCTTTGTAGAACTCTTTCGGGCGATCAATGGTTGTCACCTATCTCGTACCGTTCAGGCAGCGTCAACGAATATACCTTTCGTTTTTTTCGATTTCATCGACATGTATGGTCAAAATCATTTTCTATCTTTCTTTTCACACATTTGAAAAATAAAAGTTAGTCTATGTCCAACCTGGGCATCTAAGCTATCTTCTTACCCAATTTTATCATGATAATAATAATAAATTTATTGTCAAAAAACAGTACAAACTGCGTATGACTACGTGGAGGACAATAAACTAATTGACTCTCCGGAAGCAAGCAAGGGACC
>NNCF01132931.1:31385-44173 GCA_002313205.1 Laupala kohalensis
CCCCATTTCACCAAATGTAGAATAATCGCGATTTCCTTAAACGTGATCAGGTAAATGGAATCGCGATTACATTTTATGCGTTTCACCAAGCAAAATCTAATCGTTGGATATGTTAATCAATGTTTCTGATGAATTCTCTATGTCGGTAGTGGTTTTGCTGTACATTATGCGTAACTTGGAGACAAGAGACTGGTGAAAAACGTATCTTGTTGCTAAACCAGCGACACCAACGGGCACGTGACGCAGCAGCGGGCCTCCCTCGTGCCACTGAACATAACCTATAAACCGAGTCACGAACAAACAAACAAAATGGACGCCGTATTTCTTGCAGTGCTGAAGAAAATCGCGATTTGCGCTGGTAATCGAAGGGTCTTAGCGAGCGTTTAAGTATAAATCGCGATTTTCTCGTAAATCGATGTTGGTGAAACGCGCATTTTGATAATCACGATTTACTGCACTAAAAATCTCGTTTAAGACATTAAACAAACTTGGTGAAATTAGGCCTTAGTGAAAAACAATTAAACTATCTCTTTAGGCCTTTAGGTAAGCTTATGGGGTTCACGGAAGTTAGAGCTTCGCAATTTCTTGGCCTCTCCGCACAAGGAGGCGGCGATGTGGACGGTTACGCCCTGGGATAGACACGGCACTCATTTTACTGTATACTGAGTGGGCCTGGGAGTCAGTCTGGATGTTGAGTTACGAGGAAAATTTCCACAAAATGAATCTGGGCTCGAAACCCGGTCGTCGAGCCAGCTATTGAACCACGCCGACTTTGGAGTATTTTGAACGTTTCCTTAGGACATGTTAAGATTTTGCTTCATACTCCTAACAATTTTTACGTGAACTCAGTGTGTAATATCTTTCTTTCGTTTTTACCGAGAAACTGTAAGTTTTTGTATGTTCCAATGAATAATTTTTAGTATTTGTGCTGAAATTTAGAAGACTTGACATGAATTGTTTGAGTCATTAATGGATAATGGTTATATCATGAAAAAAAAAGTCAACAATTATTTATATAAAACATTCTGTGGACGAGCTTGTTAATTTTCTACTTTTAGATTCTCATACATCCTAACAAAAAGGGCTAAAAATATTTCGAGAGATCACAATTTTTTAATGATTGTTTTAGTTGTAATATTTTGCACACTTTTTGGGGGGAAAATAAAGCAAATATTGAAATATTTTTAACTCTTTTTGTTATGTAATATGTGTAAATGCACGTTAAATAAACAAGCTCATCTATTGAATGTTTTATTGGAGAATGGTAGCAACGTATGTAAGTTATTTGACTCATTGAGCATTATCTTATAATGTTATTAAGATTAACTTTTAATGAATGAACTATTCATGTAGAGTGATTTAAGGTTTAGCACAAAGACTAAAAATGTTCCATAGGACATACAAAAACTTTCTACTTTCTGGGTATTAAATATATTAAAAAATATATATTGAACATTGAGTGTTAATTCGAAGAAAGTATCATCAGTCCTTGAATTGGCACATTTTAAAATTTCGTATGATGTTAGTAAGAAAAAGTAAATAAATAATGTTTAGTTGTTTAATAATAATAATAAACATTGAGCTGAACCCCCTTGAGCCTCTCCATCTCTTGAAGAGTTGAGCTCAACAGCTCAGCAACGCATGGCTTCGTTGCGCCACCCACGCGACTGCGACGCATTAAAACTCTTCACTAAATCCTCATCTGCTCACCACTACACTCTTGAAGATTTTTCAACAGATTTCTTGACACATCCTAATTTAAAAGATTTCGTACTACATCCTGGCCCGGGGTTTTTCTCCGGTTTTCTTTCGGGTAGAGGTGAATTTTTTATGCGGGCTCTTGTTTTTTTTTTCTTGTGTGGCTTTACGGCTCATGTCGACATCAAAGATCATTGGAGCCCTAAAAACTTGTACAGGTAGGGAAAATGCAGTTACGCACTAGAGAGAGCCAGTATGACTCTCCCCGCGTGTGGGACTCAACCCTACCCACTAAAAACCCTCTTGATCTACAACACACCAAAACATATCTCACAACATACATCAAATGGAGGGGGGAGGCTACAATGAAGGGAATTTCGTGATTGGACTTTACCAGCGAAATATTTTTTTAATGTTCTTGAACATGTATCTGTGTAAATTATGTTGACATACCGCGGGGGGCCATTTCCTACTCTTTCGATCGATGGAGGGGGTTCGGCAAAACGTTGCACGACGAATAAGACTTATAAAGAGTCGCATTTAATTATTTTTAACGCCAAATTTTATGATTCTCATCAACAAATTTACATTATTTCGAGCTGGAAAAGTTAATTAAAAATGAAGGAATATACTATTTAATTTTTCAAGCTTAAAATAATAAAATATTTTCATATTGTAATGTACGATCACGGGGAAATTCCGAACATAATTTTCTATTCTCTGTCACCGGACGTGCCTCGTCAAATATCCGGACAGCATAAATTTATAACAACCTATTTAATAGAAATATTCACTTTGACCTTTTGTTTGTAGACAATTTTTATTGAATATCACAACGTTTCATCGATGGATTACTGCCATCGTCCGGTGAATGTGAATTTCATCTCGGTAAAAGAAAAAGAAAAACAAGTTAACTACATCTTCAAATTAAAAGAAAATCCATAGAAAAATAAATAGTTTGAAAAACAACATCAAAGCAAAAATTTCCAACAATAATTATAAACAATAACAATTCTACTTTTAACGTCCGTTGCATAATTAAAATAATTAATTGAAGACTTCGCAGAAGCTTGAATTTACGCACTGACCCAGAACAGCTATCGAGTATTTACAGTACAATATTACAACACGTTTGCGCGATTTCTGCTTCTTTGTTGTAACATACTTTGTATTTATATTTACGTTTCACCTGACGAAGACTCAACCCTAGAGCCGAAACGTTGGCTTAAAAGCACAAAATAAAAGGTGTTAAGCATTAAATTAATTAAAAAGTTAATTGATTATTTTGATTAAGTAATTATTAATCTCGAATTTTTACTACACTATTATCTACAATTTATTTTGTATAATAAATGGATAACAATAGGTATTTATTAAATAATTTCTTTTGTAAATATTAAATCCGCCACTGCCCATGGACCCTTGATCGGAATTGATGGGATGGTCCCTTGCTTGTTTCCGGAGAGTAACTTAGTTTATTGCCCTCCCCCACGTGGTCATACGCAATTTGTACTGCTTTTATTTACAATAAAGTTTGTTTGTTTATATATTTATAACTCAATTTAATAGTACAATGGTTATTGTTTATTATTATTGATAATATTGCTTTGATGGTTTGTTTCTCATATTATTTATTTTTATAGAATTGTTTTAATTGTATAAGGAGCTATCTTGTGAATCATTTTGTTACCAAGATAAAATTAACATATCTATTTATTCACCGGAAGGTTGCAGTAATCCACTGCTGAGACGTTTTGATATCCAATAAAAAATGCCTACATACAAGGTCGAAACAAATATTTCTATTAAATCGGTGTTATAAAATTATGATGTCGGATATAATATTTGACGCGATATGACAGGTGAGAGAAAATAGAAATTATGTTCGGAATTACCCCGTGATACATCACAATATGGAAATATTTTATTATAATACCAAATATTAAAAATGCTTTCTTATTTCAAGCTGTAAGAAATTAAATACTAAATTTCTTTATTTATCATTGAATTTTTGCATCAAAAGGTTGTAAGTATTAAATTATTCACAATAACACAACGTTAATATTTATAATATACTCAGAATAATGTATAGTTCGATAATAACTTGTACATGTAAATTTACAAACATATTTGCGTTAAATTACAAACATATTGACATTATATATGTATTATAACTTTTAATCTTATCTAGGAACTTTTGCTGAAATTTTTGAGTCCGCCTCTGCCTTAGGAATTGCCCTTGATCGGAATTGATGGAGTACGTCCCTTGCTTGCTTCCGGAGAGTAAATTAGTTTATTGTCCTCCACGTGGTCATACGCAGTCTGTACTGTTTTTTGACAATAAATTTATTATTATTATAACACTAAGTTGCGCCCCCCCCCCGCAAAGTTTGTTGAAAAGTGTGATGTATGATTGGCGGGTCGTCAGTTGGACTGCGTTGATGAAAATCTAGAAGTCTAGTGGTCGCGTCTTCGCATCCGCCATCCCTGATGTTTCCCTTCGCCTACTCCAGACAAATGTCGCTTCGATACCATAAGTTCCCCGGCATCCCAACGCGTGTCTTTCCCAATTCCCTCACCCAAGTGCAGTGGTTAGATGGAAGAGCAGGTCTCATGGCCTCCTCATGACCTGAACCTCGCATAAAAATAAATAAAAACTAGTGTTGCAAAACCGTTGCACTTTGTACTTTCTCCATCAGCAGCATAGAGCGACATAAAATATAGTCAAAGTGTTATGTAAATGTAATTTCATTGTAGAGAGAAATTGCTGTATTTTCGTATCTGCAGTACGTTTGCTGTCCTCCTCTGTATTTTTATCATTATCATATCTTCAGTTTCAGTTTACGAAAAGTGTATTCTACGTCTGCTTGGTACATTTACACGGCTTAATATTATTGAAGTTTCTTGAAGCAGTAACCTAATGTGTGAGTGTAGCAGACAGAAATTATTTTACTGCGTCTATAACAAATTTTGAAGCGAAATACCGCTAATGCGGATGTAATGCATACTAATTCTACTTTACGTACAGAAAATGTAAGGAAAATCGTTGAATCCGTTTTTGAGAAACATTCGAAAGAGTACTTTGACTTTTATGTGAAGTAACCTTTGTTTTAAAGTAAGAAAACTTAGAGCACGTGCATCGACAAGAAGTAAATTCTACCGTAAATACGACATATGAATTAAATATATTCATCGGTTTACTCCGTATCGCTACGGACAAAGGGACAGTCGGACGGACGTTATGCCAAAAATCACTTTTTCTGAATCAGGGATAACCAAAACGGATATTTCCGTCGAAATCTCGCTTTCGAATTTTCTCACGATTACAAAACTTTCTATCTACTACTTTGTATATGAGAAAGTAATAAAGTAAAATATAGTAGTGACTCACTTGCAACTGCTGGCGCATGGACTGAAAGGAAAGAGACTGGGCAGCGGATCCAGATCCAACGCGGGCAACGAGAAAGTCCCCATATCCTCCGGCGACCAGTACGTCGACACCGGCCCTGGAGTGGCCGGTCCTCCACCTCCAGTCCCCAGCAGCGCTCCTCCGGGAGGTCCACTGCCCCCGTTGCCGCCGCCGCCTCCGAGGCCAGCATCCACTTGCAACCCGAAGTGCGGGTTGTTGGGGATGTAGCAGCTCTCCATGGCGCTTATATAGGTCCCCGACGCAGGTTGGGCGGGGCGCCCTTATACGCGCAGACGCGCGCACAGATCGTCGCGCGGCCTGCAACAACCGCACCACATTGGTCCGGGGCGAGGCGAGGAATAATGGATTCGTACACGGAATATGTTTTTAATTAATCATAAATTTTTAAGTAAATAATTATCGACCTTTTTTAGCGGACAATAATTTATTTTTTAGACTTCAGTGGAGAAACATCAGTAAGTAAAAAACAAGAACAATACAACTCTGAAATTTTTTAAAGAAAATCACTACGTTTTTGTTCCTATTGGGAACATTATCAAGTGAAATACATTTGCGAAACTGAAGCGTCCTGAGTTTGTTTTACATTTTTTCAAAGTGTTGTATTGTTCTTGCTTTTAATTTAGTGATGTTTTTCCACTGAACTCTAAAAAATAAATTATTGTCTGCTAAAAAATGTCGATAATTATTTACATATAATACACTATACAGACGAAGATGAACTGTTTATATTTTTAAGATCTTCCGCCTTCAGAGTTGTTCGCGCAATGTCTCGTACAGTTCCTTTCTAGAATATTCCATGGTACCTACGATAGAATGTTCACGTATTAGAACTGATTGGAATTTTGGTAAATCTTCTCGATAGCAGTGAACTTGGAGTAAATTTAATTTTTATATAACAATTTGAACACGAAGAAATAATACAGCAATTTTTATTCTCCTTCAATTGATCTACAATCACAATTCGAATCTATTGTTTTAAGATTATCGTAGATGTGTAATGAATACTCCGATTGCACGGATATGTATATCTGTAACTTGAACTTTGTTAGATTGATCTAAACAATGTATTTTCTACTCTAAGTGAAATTCTTTCTATCATTTGTTATATTCACTATATGCATACCTTTACCAAACTTTGTTAACTTTTGTATTATGAGGTTTTCACCAGTTGAAATTTAATAAATAAATAAATCATTCCATAAATTTTCGACTCCGGTTTCTGTCTTTGTTAGGTAGACACACGAACCAGTTCACGAAAGATGGTTACGCGTTTTTTTTTCAAGTGAGTAAAATCAATATTGAACAATGAATGAACGTGATGACGAAGGCTCGAATCGGAGTTGTGACGTTGTAAGACGATTGACCAAAAGTTAAAAACGAAATTTAGAACAGTACATAAGGTGATTCAATACCGAAGTACCTGCTGAGTGATAAAAGAAGAAGTGGAAGTAAATATGGGAAGAGAGAGATAGAATTGAAGGATGCCCCGTAACAACGCAGTTGAAGGAGAGGTGGTAAACGCTTAAGCAAACGTATAAAAACTTACTAATGTACTACCAGGCACAGCATCGCGTGGAAAAAAAAAATTATTCTTTGGCTCTCGTGGTCGGGAGGCCAGTACGGTAACACGAGCCATCTTGTGGGAAAGGCAATAAGTTACCAATCTGTATGAGCTGATGGTCTTTAGTGTAAAATACGCAACTGAAATTAATTTTTCTGACGAACAGAGTTGAACTCCGCGAGAAATTGCATAATAATTGCAATAAACACGAGATCTCAAACTGGTACAGACCAGCACAATACCTCAACTGGATCCATAATCTACACATTTAATTTCAACGAAATGAGAATGAAGAAAATGCTTTATGGAAAGGAGACGATGTTAGATTTCGTTTTTGTCATCCGAAAGTGCAATTATTTTCCGAGTTTCATCAACAATATAACAGCCTTTTTTCTCATTGTAGTATTTGTTAATGGGAATTGTCGCATGCTATTGAAAGTTATCTACATGACGCGATAGGAGGTTGGTGGTAGAGGCTTTTGTTAGTAGCTGGGCGGCTTTGCTGTGTTTACCAACAACTTGGCCCACGTAGGGGTTATAGTAGTTAGTAGTAGAAATAGATAGTAGGATTAGTAGGAGGTGGATTGAAGGAGGAGAATTTGCTTTTGTAAACTGGGACATAGAAGTAAAAAGCTACAATTTTTTCTGGCCCCGCCGTGAATCGAACCCGGGGTGACCCAGTGGAAAGCAAGCATGCTAGCCCCATCTACCAGTGGGACTCCAGCCGTTTTGGACAAAATTTAAATACCACAAATGTGCTTAGTTACAAATATTTGGTTCGCTCAATTAAATAGATTGCGAAATATTAACCTGATAATTTTGAGGTTATCAAGGGAAAATTGCAACAACACATTTACATTTTCTGGTATTGCATGCCCTTCGTTTTGCCAACAGTCCTGCTTGCCCTGTGTCACTGAGAACTATTCATGCACATGGCAAATGTATTCTTCTCAACACCTCTCGGAATATGGATATTGATTATAACGCTCATACATGTGTGAGTAAAAGCACTCGACCGTCCCGTCTCTATAATACTGTTATAGATATATCGGCCTTTTCAATATTTTATACTCACATTGTACTTGCTTAGCCAGTGCCAATAATTCACACTCAGAGTAAAAGAATGACAAATATGAAGGTAATGAGTTTTAATGTACCAAATTGCCATTTTGAGTAAAACTGATTTATCTATGCAAACCTTTGTTTCCTTTTTTTACGCTCGCAGACGTCATTTGAACCCTATTGACAATCTGTTGTAAAAAAAAATATCTGGATGGCGTGATAGTGTTTATTTATGACGAAAAGAGCTCACATTTTCTGAATGATCGTAAATACTGTCCGATATTAGTCGTACCAACGTGTTAAACTCGTATTGTTACGGTACTGCCTGATGAGCAGTGGAAAATTTCTTTCCCATTGCTTTACTTCGCTACATTATGACCAGTGACGATAATTTTCTGAGGCACGCGCGGGTGAACAGCCAAACACGTAGGCAGCGATTCGTCGCGTCCGCCGGCCACCTCCGCCCTTCGAGGCTTGAGATCCGAGTCGTCAGCACCACGCCTTAGTAGCGCGAGTTCTGATCAACCGATAAAGACCAGCGACAGTGTCACCATCTTAAGAAAATTGATGAGATTTGTACCCTCCTCCAGGGGACAAAAATGCCAACGAAGTAAGATCCTTCGAATGACTCCTCGCTCGTTGGAAAGAACAGGCAGCGTGGACAGGGCTCGCGACTCCGCGACGCGTACCTTCAGGGATTACTTATTCTCTTTTCTTGTTTTGTATTATTAATTCTTTCAGATTAAGTCATGTAATTTCCTTGTTTTGTGTTCTGTGTTGTTATTATTATAAGCAGCAGTCAGCGATCCGCGGTTCCTTCTCTCGCAGAATGATACTCGTATCGGCGAGCGAGTAAATGTCCTTTAAGTAAATAATAAAATAATTTATTACATCGAACCTTTAAATGGTCGATATCAATAACAATCGATCTTATGATGGAATGTGGCACTATGATGGGGACACCGAAAGGTAAAAATTAAATAATAAATAAAAGGAGCTTGATGGAGCGCGCCGGATGAAAGTTTAAATTGTATATTTGTGAATAAAATACTCTTCTTTGTGTACGCAATGAAATCTCGTGTGCATTTTACGATTTGGTTGTTGGTTAGTCTATTATTAGAGAATCTTATTTGTTGCGAACTCTCAACTTCCGATACCTACTCGGGGAGGAAAGTTTCAATCAACTGCGGCCGGGAAAAAATGTAACTTATTAGTTGTGGTTGCCAGTTCATCTTTGTTTATGTACGTATCATAACGTCAGTATTTTCTCTCACCGCTTTCATTTAATTTTATACGTGACCTAAAGATTTTTTCCCTCCTCGTAAATCTATCTCATTTGTTGGACTAATACCAATAATAATAATAAATTTATTGTCAAAAAACAGTACAAAGTGCGTATGAGCACGTGGAGGACAATAAACTAATTTACTCTCCGGAAGCAAGCAAGGGACGTTCCCATCAATTACGATCAAGGGCAATTCCTAAGGCAGAGGCGGATTCAAATTTTTTTTTCTTATTTTCCTAGATAAGATAAAAAAGTTAGCTGCGAGTAATAATACATATATAATGTCAATATGTTTGTAATTTAACGCAAATATGTTTGTAAATTTACATGTACAAGTTATTATCGAACTATAGATTATTCTGAGTATAGTGTTTAAAAATCATTTGAAGAGTTGAAAAAACACTAAATTCACGATTTATTGTTACAATAAACAATACGGAGGGAATTGCGAGGAACGGGCAAGAAGAACCAGTCACCTAATTGAAAATTTTACCAGTCACTTGCGAACGGTAATTTTTATGCTGCGTATGATAGTTGTTGTCTTTCATTCATAGTGTAAATACGAGAAACTCGAATTATTTCATCCGACTCTGTAAAAGGGACACAGTGACACCGAAAACTCACCGTATCATTGTATTCGCTACGTAAGTAACATTCGACCGAGATAAGCTTACTTGTCCAGATTTGCAATAGAATTTACGATACCTCTTGAGTCGTTCAAACATCCACGGGAGGTATGTATTTATTTAAATAAAGTTTTTGTCGAAAAAACAGGTACAACTGAGTATGACCACGTGAAGGGCAACGGACTAAATAACTCTCTGACAGATCAGACAAAGGACACTTCTGATCAAGAACCTTAAGGCGGAGGTGCGTTGAAAATTTCACTTCACTCAGAAAAAAATAAAAAGTTACTTACGTATTATATCAACAGAATACCAACAAGTTTGTATTTAATAAAACAAAATGATAGTACGCATTATTATCGAACTATAGATGATTTGGAATGTATTGTTTATAAACCGAAACTAATAAAATAAGTCTAAATTCGAGAATTATTATTTCAACAGACATTATGCGAGAGCTTAAAGTGCCTTCGTATAAAATCCGCGTCTTCCCGAAGGACAACCGGAGAAAATCCCGGNTTAATCTGTTACCTGGCGGTGAGGTTCACCGCAATCTAAGAGATTTCTAATAAAATAAGTCTAAATTCGAGAATTATTATTTCAACAGACATTATGCGAGAGCTTAAAGTGCCTTCGTATAAAATCCGCGTCTTCCCGAAGGACAACCGGAGAAAATCCCGGAGCTACACAACCGTGGCAATAAATACATCCACGGAAAGGTTTTCCCACCGGGAATCGCGAAAATTCGGTAAATCAAAGTAAACTCCTTTATTTGTAACGAAATTACGAGATTGTTCTACTCTGTAACGAGTAGTGAGTTGGACGCGCAGACATCGACCAGGGAGCGTCTGTGCGTCCGTTTGGGCCGCGGAGGTGCAAACGCTTTGAGAGTAAACGAATCCACCCCCTTCCGAGGGGGAGCCTGGCGCCACCGACACGGCTTCCCATCCGCCACTCAATGGTTTCCTTAGCAACCACATCTCAGGGAAGCAATTGGCGAAGCTTTCTCCCTCTTCAATTATTAATAGCGCAGCGAGAAAAAGCGGCGCGAAACAGGCCGTGGCCGCGGCGGAAGGGAAAGGGCTTCGGTTTTCATCAGCAATGGCACACAGCGGCTGTAGCACACGCGCGACCGCAACCGGGAAGCTGCACAAACTCGACCGCGCAGCGGAGGCTGCGGGATCAAGGAGCGCCGCAGTGGGCCACATCCCTTCCGAGGACACGGATCTCGACGTGGGGTGGGGGGCGTAATAAATCGGGCACCCTCTTTCGTTAACAATTATGGTTACACATCGCAAGTTTTATAAATATTTCGTTAAATGAAATACGTCAAATAAATAATTAACAATCTGGTATCATTAATAACAATAACAATTATTTAAAGTTGTTAACATGGTTCTATTAGCTTTATTAATCTGTTCTTCTCTGTATGAAATTATTGGCGATGTTTTATTATAATTCTTACTACAATCTGTTTGCACGTTATCCGTCGTATTTATCTTCACAACAGGTGTATTTCCGTTTTTGTAACGTTTCGGACTTAGTTCTGTCAACGTCCGTCTTCAGGCGTCGGGCAGCGCCGGTATTCGAACCAGGGTACCTCGGTTCTTAAGGCGAGGATGTTACCACTGGGCCTCTGCGACCCGGCTCTGTAGATGATACGTTTATCCTCTTGTGTTGTGCTGCTCTAGTATTAGAACCCCTTAGTATTGGCATCCATAGGGAATGTATGTCGATTGAAGGTTGACTTATTGGATTACTAGCCAAGCGGATGTATGCGACCTCCTTCATTTTCCGTATTTTTAGATCGCTTTACCTGGTAGGAGTTCAGATCAGCCACTGACCATAGATATCCCATTCGTTACGGCAGCCATCATCCTCATCACAACCACGCGACTAGTTTATGCATTTTAAGTTAGTTTACGTAAACAATTACTGGGAAAGTATTGTTAATAATATTTATTTATTTATTTACCGAAATCCAGAAAAAGAATCACAAATAGAATGTAAATAATACAAAGTATAATCCTACAGAGGTCAGCTAAGTTACCTGTGCGTAGGGCTGGATAAATGCTTATAAAGTAAAATTCTTATAAACTAATACTTAAAACTAATACAATTTGAAAGTTTAAAAAATTTAATAAATTTTGTAATTTAATGCCATCTTTTTAAACATTATCCTAATTATTGTTCTTAATAATCCACTTAATTTTTTGATGAAATCGTTATACATTGAACAGAACACATTGTTTCAATTTAAATTTATTATTGATAATTAATTAATATCAATAATAAATATTGATGTTGATCTAGACCAATATATTAAATAATAAAAACATATCTTCGAGGATTGGTCAACAATAAAAAGGGATTCTTTCATTTACAACGCCTATGTTTCGGTAATTTATTTTGCCTTCATCAGGGCTACAATGAATATACACAATTTACATTATTTATAGTAAACATTGAAACATCTTATTTACGCAGTTAGTCCACATATTTCCCGTTGCGTATATTTTGAAAACGTTTACTCCCATTTACGTTACGGCATTACCTTCTGGGGTAATTCCGGTCAGAGTATTCAAACTTTCAGAATTCAGAAGAGGATAGTTCGGATAATTTGTAAATCTCACCCCCGAAACTCTTGTAAACCTTTATTCAAGGAATTAAATATCTTAACACTTCCCTGCATTTATATTTATGAAATAGTCGTGTTTGTTAAGACCGAATTACTGAAGTGCCACCCTTGCTTTATACGAAACAGTCTCGTTCACTAACACAATACTCGCAATAGTAATAATATTCATCGCCCTAGAGTGTCAACCACTCTTTGCAAAAAGGGACCATATCATTCGAGAATCGTTCTATATAATTCCCTTCCCAAGAATATAAAAGATATTATGAAATTGAATCTCTTCAAATCCGCGGTTAAAATCTTCCTCCTGCAGGAGTGCTTCTACAATGTAAAAGAATTTATTAATTTCATAAAAGTTAAATCCGTCTTGAACTTTATCACGCCTTTGCTGTAGTACTTTGAAAATAACTTATAACAATTTCAAAAACTATTTTCTTGCATGATTGTGTTGTCTTATGGCTCATATTAATTTAGTTTTATATGTACTCAAC
>NNCF01132931.1:47625-63216 GCA_002313205.1 Laupala kohalensis
ATTCAATTTCATAATGTCTTTTATATTCTTGGGAAGGGAATTATGTAGAACGATTCCCGAATGATAAGGTCCTTTTTGGCATTCTTTCACTCGTTTCAATCTGCAGAATTCCCAAATACAAGAAATCATTTTCTGTTTTTTTTGTTGAGGGACATAAACGGAATTGAAAAGTCACTCTGTCTACAGACTTGGTTCTACTGATTTAAGAATTCAGACCATATCATAACATAAAAAAGGTTTCTTTGGGTTTTTGTTTCGAAGGAAAATACTTCAAGAATTACAATATCGAAAATCACTTACAATGCACAGAGATGAATATTATAATAATTACAATACATGGAGATGAATATTTGGGATTTGTAACAAAACATAGCTTCCAATCTTCCACAAAAGCTATCATGCCTAATTCCCCTCTCCTTTTTTAAAAGGATACAATAGTATATTTATTGTGTTTTGACTCGGAGCATCCGGTCTGTTCCTTCGCGAAGCCATTGTACAGAAAATACACGTACAAAAAAAGGCGAATTTGTCATAGTAATTTAAAAGTACAATAATTGAACTTGTGTAAAAACAACCTTCTGACTAGGAAATCTCTACATTTCTGACCAGGAAATCTCCGGTTTTCCTTCGGGTAGAGGCGGATTTCTTATACAGGTTCTCTAGGCTTCGTCTAGGGGCGTGTTTATTGTAACAATAAATCGTGAATTTAGTGGTGTTTTTTCAACTCTTATGATTTTTAAACACTATACTCAGAATAATCTATAGTTCGATAATAACTTGTACATGTAAATTTACAAACATATTTGCGTTAAATTACGAACATATTGACATTATATATGTATTATAACTCGCAGCTAACTTTTTATCTTATCTACGAACTTATGCAAAAAAAAGTTTGAATCCTTAGCCTCTGCCTTAGGAATTGCCCTTGATCGGAATTGATGGGATGGTCCCTTGCTTGCTTCCGGAGAGTAAATTAGTTTATTGTCCTCCACGTGGGTCATACGCAGTCTGTACTGTTTTTTGACAATAAATTTATTATATTTATTATTATTATTATTATGAAGTGTGTCCCGGGCAGTGTGTGTGCGCGAATATCTTTTATACAAATCGACAGTTTCAATCCGAGCATAATGAGACATCGCGCATTTCAGCTACAAAACTCGGCGATGACTGTCCGCGTGACATTTCGAAAATCCACCCGTATCCCTCGTTAGCGTTACTTTCTGATTTCCGCTTTCCTCAGTGCATGCAACAAACTGGTTGAGGTAGCAACTTCATTTCTGTACCTCAACAAATCCCTAGAATTTTACTCTACAGTGGGTGTAGGAGGTACAATAAAAGTCGCCGTACTTTGCTTCTAAGAGAAATTCAACTTAAGAAGGAAAGAAAGCATGAACGGAAACCATGCACTGTATCTATTAGTTTATTTTGCATTAGTCGCAGTAAATTACTTTATTGTCCTCAACGTCAGTTTGTAACAGCTGTTCTCTTAACAGTAAATTATTTATATATTTATTTATTTATTGCCTGTGTTAATGACTTTATGTTGGTATAGACCCTGTACTCAATGTAGCCAACGCTTTTACTGTACGAGTAACGATAAGGGTACCTCGCGTTCTGTTGGCAAGATATTCGAACTTGAATCCATTGCCAACCTCGGACACCAATTCATTGCTATTGTGGCGCTGTTCTATTCTTTCTGCATCGAGCAAAGTGTGGAACGAATATTACCATCTTGTCTTTGTTTGTTATGTTATTAACTTGTATTTCTTTACACCGAATAGTCGCTTTTGTGACTACTATTAATATTCATTTGGATATTACTTAAATTCTTTGTGACCACGCTTCCCTGTCGCGAGTGTTTCAACGATTTGTTTCCTAGAGGTTGGCAATTTGTTTAAGGCAGCCATATTGAATAATTGTAGGCAAAGTATCGTGACTTGAGTATAGAATCATTTTCTCGTTTTCGTACTTTTCATTGGGAAGTCTTTTATAAGAATACATTCTTGAGTTTCTCTCTCTCACAAGTTTTCTCCAGTGTTGCGTAGAGGCTCCAATGTCCGGGAATGATAAAGTTTTTTTTTTTTTTTTTTCAAATCCCGAGCAACACCTGATCAAATAATGCTGATCGTAATCAAGTAATAGAGATTTCATCGCTTCCGTTTCGTCGTTTTCTCGCGGAACCTCCGCAAAAAATAGATTAATACCTGCAATATTATTGATTCATCCATCTTATTTGCGACGCCAGTCCACCCTCTGACGCGCTCATGTATTTGTAAATGGGAAATGGAGCTTAGTACTATCGTAGCTTATCTACGAGGAGCGAAAGGAGTTAGGAGTTGGGTGGTACATCATAGTTCGTAGGTTGGGCGCTTTGCTGAGTTGACCAACAACTTGGCCCACGTGGAGGTGTTAGTAGAAGTAGTTAGTAATAAATCGAGTTATTGATACTAGGAGGAACTGGATAGAGGAACGAAGGTTTGCTTTTCAGTAGTCACAGCTATATGAACTGGGACGTTAATGTGAAAAGCTACATCGGGAGTCGAACCCGAGATAACTCGGCGATGAGTGACTACGCTACCACGTGAGCCACGGATGGGGCTATGTTTTGTTCGAGTACTAAACAGTTTGATTACCTGCCACGATCTCTTCCATGCTCTATTACCATTCATCGCACTATTCTAATTTCAATAAAAACTCACTCAAGGATACAGGATTTGGTATTTTCGTAGTCTGGGTTTTTCCCAGTTTTCTTTCGGGAAGAGTCGGATTTTATGTTTGGGTTCCCTAGGTTAGGGTCTAGGGGCAGAAGTCGCATTAATACTATTGTTATTAATCTCAAATTTCGAGTTATTTTAATACTCGCGATTATAAACAATATTTTCGGAACAAATAAAAAATAATAAGATAGGACAACCATCCGCAAAATAAAGTTTGTTGACAATTTGAGTCTCAAAGTAATATGCGTTCACTAATGCTGAGAAAGTTTACTTATGGCGTTTTTTAGGTTATGGGGTTATTTTGTTATGGAATTATGAGTTTATATGGTTATAAGATTATGGATTTAGAGTTGAAAGCTTGGGTTTTGTGTTTAAAGTTTGAAACATAGACTCATTTACGTTAAAAAAGCTAAAAAACCCTCAATTGTTGGTTTTTTTTGAGGTTATGGCAAAGTCATGGCGTGATGGGATTAAAAGATCGCGGATTCGAATTCAGCGATCCCAAAAATGTATAGAAAACCATCTCTGATCCCCGATGGTTTTTTTTTTTTTGGCTGTGCAATCAATATAAATTTTTGACGTTTTCAATGTTTTAAAAAAGAAAATTTATGCGTATTAATTTTTGGATAATTAAAACATATTAAGAAATCAAGTATGTGATACATATTTAAAAAATTATACAATTGAATGTATATTTTTTCTTTTATTGTTATACTTATTAATGTCACATATCGTCAAATATTTTGTAACTATTTTATTATTTATTTTGTAACTGTTATGTTTTTAAATTTTAATCTTGTAATTCCATTAAAATTTTACTTTTAAATTCCAATTTTTAGTGGATGATGCCAAACTAGCATCGAAACGTTGCTAATGTATCAGTGAATAATAATAAACTATTTCATCTCGGATTCTATGACCTTTATATTGATTGTCTATAATAATGTTCGCATAATTAATGTCCTTCAAACATAAATATGTGAAGACAATCGGTTTAGAATCAGTATTATATCTAAGTTAATATTTATTGTTCCCTTGAGCCGGTATTACTAGGTCATATTTCTATGTCGTATCTATGATCAAAGACATGATGAACGATACGATCAAAGATATATGATCATAGTTCAACTACGATCAAAGCTTATGCATTACACGGGCGTATATTTGATGTATATATCTCTTGGATGAACCGCGTAACACCGCTCTTCTTTTCGTCCCTTTCGTGATTCCTCAAAGCGACGGAATATTTTTCTTTTGTTTTAACCTCTTCATATGTCACAAACTATGTATCATGCATTTACTCCGCGTAATCCCAAATTAATTAACTATGAATTGTATGTTAAATAGCGGGTCATTGAAAACTGGATTGATGTATGAATAACCGCAATTTGTGGGGAAACCATGTGTGAAGTTATAGGTTTTCATATCAATTTCGCGTTATTTGCTTTACACCGCGATATAATTGAATCGTTTTCGTGAACGTACACAAACATTGTTAAATATTGCTGAATTGTATAATATATATTTTGATGAATTTTTTTTCTTTCAATTATTCGAATTAAATAATAATTCTTCCAATTTCTCACTTTAAATGCACCCGAGATCGATCATTGTAACTGCATTTTTGCTTTTTATTTTCCTTTGTAATCTTTTTTTCAAAACTCAAAGGTTTCTTTTGGTTCACTAACTAGTTCCTAGGTATCATAAAATTTAATATGCGTTATACAATTCAATATTTCTGATGTCAATATTCGTAAAATTATTTTTGCTTTAAGGGATTTGTAGTCCGGTGTTGTTAATTACGAGTGTGTATTCCTGTCTCGAGATATATATTTTTCGATAATTACTTTCTTTGTCCAAAAATGTAATATTCTCCACTCCATCACGTGTTCTTGGTGTAAACAATGATTTTCTGTAACGTATTTTAATAACTTAATATAAATTCATAGGAATGTTTGTTGTTTGTCCTTTATGCGTTCCTATACCAATCATCCGATTGTGATGAAACTTTGGCAAGTTGTTGTGCACACGCCCGCGACTATTTCTGACATACTACAACTATTCTACAATAAATGCGAGGTAAAAATTTCGGGGCGACCCATGTCTGTGCACAGCGCAACCCACCTCTTTCTCTGGTACCAATGGTTCTGGTTCACACGCCGGTTCGTACAAGTAGACGAAGTTGATTCGGGGTTTTTCCATCTTCCCTGCCTTTCATTCCACCACAACATTCCCTCGCTACTAAATTCGGATTTCGAAGGGATGAAATAAAGTGACGGGAGATTTTTTATAGTTACTTCTATGATATCCAACTATGAGAATTCATTTTTAAGGATAAATGAAAGATGCAGAGTTGTCTTCTAGTAAAACATTTACTCAGATACTACTTTCGTCAGCTTAGCTTCCATCTTCAGTCTAAATTAAAACGAAACACAAAAATTTCAACAATATGTAAGAATGCAAAGTACAATAATTTATTGTTAAGTTGATAAACATTTGAAATTTGTTGAAATTATGAAAATTTGAAGTTTAATTTTGAACGAAATTTGAACGAAAAATTTCAACTTGTTTTATATTTTTATATTTTCATTTAGTTGCAGCTTTTATCTCCTCTTCGCAAATTCATTCTACATTAGCATAATTGCTCTGTTTCCAATACACTTAAAAACTTTATTATATTTTAATTAATTTCGAATGTTTATAAACTTGACAAAAATTATTCTACTTCGCATTCTTACATATTGTTTAAATTTGTGTGTTTCGTTTTATTTTAGACTGAAGATGGCAGCTAAGCTGACGAAAGTAGTATCTGAGTAAATGTTTTACTAGAAGCCAACTCTGCATCTTTCATTTATTCTTATTACTTCTCAATTGTCCACCTGAAAGTTTTATGGCCTTATTTGTATACGAAGTACGTCGTTGGAAGCTGGTTTCCGTTTTTCATATCATCATCATGTATATTAATACGCAAATGTCCCTCAAATTGTTAGTTCCTTTTTCTGCACAAGCGGTCGGAGTAAATTAACAAATGACGCGTCATAGTTTTAAGCAATGAAAGATTTCGTATCATTTCATCGTTCATCCTTTTCGAGAATTTAAAAAATTCCAAAATAAATGTAGGTACTTGACTCCTTTGACTTCTTGAGTCATGACAAGTGACCCGTGGCGTACTCGCCTTCTTTCTCAAGTGGCGCCGGTTCAAACCCCGTCCGATCCAAGTAGAATTCGCGGTGGTGGACGAAGCCGTTTTCTCGGGGCACTCCCGTTTCCCCTTTCGCCTATCATTCCACCTCAACGTTCACTCATCATCATTTCACCTCATTTCCGTGTTAGTCTTGTCACGATGAGGACATTAGGAAGTCCTCATTCACACGCGCTGCCATCTTGGTTCCAGTTAGCCAACTGGCAGTGTGCGCGGTAAAGCGGCGATGGAACATAACTGCTTTGTGCAGTCTCCCCATCAAAATACCAAACGAAAACATACATACATACATACATACATACATACTGACATACATTCTGACATCTCTGACGCCTCTGACTGATGGTATAAACGATAGTCGTAGAAAATTGTACGTGAGTAACTTGACGCTTCATCCTATACTATTCATAACTGTTTTGACGCCCTCTTCCATTGTTGATCTTAAATTTGGAACCCAGTGAAACTTACCTAAATGTAGTAGATGGGGGAAAGAAGTACCTGTCTTTATGTCAAAGCAAATACACTAGTCAATATGCTAAATAATACCAATAAACCTTCATATAAACGCACGAAATGCTAATTTAATTGAAGTAAATACAGACATGTATTACTAACGTTCTTCTGAAACACGAATAGATAATGGTTATCTTACAATCCAGTTTTTCGATCAGTAATCGCCCGTCTCTACTTATTTGGAAGGAGTGCACTATAAGACTAAGTATCATCACGCCGTCATTTTGGTTCCGAACTCGATAAGTAAATGTGAGTTCCATGAAAACGTATAAATAACAACAGTACTTCGGATTTTGTTTTTAGAAAAAAAGAAGCTGTTTATCTATGGAATTTTGAGGTAATAAAGAATATTTTCTGAAATTGATACTCGTTTAAAAAGAAAATAAGTTCGTGTTTGTGAATACGTGCTCATAGAAAATTTGGAATATCCAAATTTCATTGTTTACAAACTTTTCTCAAACAAATCAATTGAATACATGAGATGCGTAGCAAATAATTTAAAACGAAACAAATATTAATTATCTTTTCCTGTCACTCTGACAATTTTCTTGTATGTACATAATTTTATCTTCAAAAATTTTCTTTCAAGGTCCTTTAAAATGTTAGAATAATATTTGCACTTTCTCGTTTACAATTTCAGCGAAAGGAATATCACAGACGAAAAACTTCTCATTCGAATAAGAGATAATAATTCTACGATTATCACCGTGCGAGGCGTAAAACCCCAACTTCATATGATTCCCTTCGAATTCACAATTCAAGTCCTGCTGTGCGCTTGTGCTCATAACTGAGAAGGAAAGTATTTTCCCAAGGAAACCTTAAACCTTTAAACGCTTAATAACATTCACAAAATAATGTTCATTAACGTGTTGAGAAAGGCTGACATCTAGACCTGGTGTTTACATATGGGTCGACTATTACCAACGTCCATATTGAAACCAAAATGGCGGTATGAGAATAGTAAACTTCTAGTGCCTTATTAGGAAGCAGCGGTTGGGGGAGAGGGGTACAGAAACGATAGTATACTCCTAGTCATGTAACTTTGTCGAAAATTATGCAATATGCCTTCCTTATACGAATTCGACTTGCATCCAAATAAATAATTACAGTAGTCGCAAAGGCGAGTATTTGCTATAAAGAAATAAAGACTCGATGCACAAGGAGCAGAATACGTGAATTGAATTGGTTCGCAATGGGTTTCAGTTTTCAAAAATTCGGATGCCCTGCCAACATGACTCGGACTATAGTGACTGAGCGAAAACCTTCCTTTCTTCCCTTCCACGCTGGTGGCCTAACGCACGATTTGGCCGCTTCACCGACTCGCGTGGAACGTCGAGAGTTTTTGTCATCATTTGAAATTCGATCTTTTCAATCGAAGCAGCGACGCTGAGAAGCGGAAGTCGGGTCACCAGGCGAGCGCTCTCCTTGTTTCTCTTTTATTCGCTTTGTCTTACGCGCCCCACAAGAGTTCCCTCGAAATTACGAATGTGGTTCCGCCCATAGGGTCGCAACCCATGAGAAATGGGCCACAATTAACGACAGCCGAGACCCGTACGCTATTATTATTATTATTATTATTTGCTCGTAATTTGTTACCGATTCGTAGACGATCGTGTTACTTGCTCCACGTACCTATTTTTGTAATTTGGTGAGTTTGCATTGCAAATACTGTGAGGAGCGTAGTCAAGGGAGGAAGCGGGGAAGGTCAATAGCCACCCGCCGAAATAAGTGCAAATAAAAAATAAAACAGACAGGAATGAAATTCAATTTTTTCGGGCGTAAAATTTACGTGCGAATCTAACATATATTTTATTTGAAAATGTAGTATGCGAACGATATATAATCGCTTTCTCAAATAAGTACTACGACGACTAATAATAATAATAATAATAATAATAATAATAATAATAATAATAATAAATTTATTGTCAAAAACAGTACAAACTGCCATGTATGACCACGTGGAGGACAATAAAATAATTTACTCTCCGGAAGCAAGCAAGGGACCATCCCATCAATTCCGATGAAGGGCCCTAAGGCAGATGCTGATTCAAAAAAATTCAGCATAAGTTCTTAGATAAGACAAAAAGTTAGCTGCGAGTTATAAAACTAATAGAATGTCAATATGTTTGTAATTTTACGCAAAAAATTACATGTACAAGTTATTATCGAACTATAGATTATTCTGAGTATAGTGTTTAAAAATCATAAGAGTTGTAAAAAACCCACTAAATTCACGATGTATTGTTACAATAAACATGCCCCTAGACAAAGCCTAGAGAACCTGTATAATAAATCCGCCTCTAACCGAAGGAAAAACGGAGAAAATCCCGGGCCAGGATGTTATTATTTATTAATCCGCAAGTCAGCAATGTTCGGTGGCAGATGGAAAACATAATAGACATAAGAATATACATAATACGATAATGTGGAATTTAAAAAAATCTTCGCCCAAATATCTATAAAATACACACACGGAATAAAATGCTTAGAAAATTAGTACACGATAAGCGAGAAGGATAATACACCTAAGAAATTAAAAAATTAAATTTGGAGAATATGTGTGTATATGCACATACGTACAGAAACACACTTTCACTTACGAACGGATACAGGCGCACACTCGTACGTACAAGGAAGCTTCAATAAACACACACACAGATACCATTACTCCTCCTAGAACCTTAATGTAAAAATACTTCCTATAAAATAATTAAAAGAAATTAATAACTATAAAAATAACGCCGAAACAGGATTGCTGTAAGCAGTCACGCACAATTCACATCACTACATTGCACTGCAATTCTATTCGCTCAGAGTATTAAGCATTATTGTTCTGCAAGTTGAGGAATACGGGCGAACTCAACAAGCTCTGTCTTTGTGTGACGTTTCGGCGCAATGAGACGTTTCTACTTTCTCCCCAATATTGGGCGCTTAATAATTGAGGATTTTTACTCGTTTCTAGCTCGCTAATATTTGATCAGAAATTTTAATTTATTTTCATTGCATTGTCAGCAGTTACCCCTACTTTATGGGAAAGCCTCAATTGAATCGTAAATAACTTGTTTCGGGAACATCTGATAAATAATAGAACCCAATTTGAAGATTTTAATATAAGTATATTTGAACTAGTTAAAGGAAGTCCTGTTTGTAGTGTCAGTTAGTATCAGGTGCGATATTTCTTGAACTCTGTCAGGGATGGATCGCTTATCAATTCAACCCACCTTATTGATTACATCTATAATTTACATTCCTTAAGCAAGGATTATTTATTCCGGAATGTGCATGATGAACCGGTGACAAAATGGCAGACAAACGATGTGGTGTATAGTATACCCGTAGCCAATTATGGGGGTGGGTATTAATTAACAGACTGCTCACCCAACATTATGTTAACTTTTAAGTTCCCCTACAATTATATTTCTAATGCATTTCACGTTATTAGCTGGGTTGCGCGGTGGGCTAGGTGGAGGTCTGGGAGTCGAGGCGGGTGGTGCAGTGGATAGCACACCTGCGGCCAGAGTATGAGGTCCCGGGTTCGAGTCCCGGTCCGTCGCAATTTTCACCGGGCAGTTGACGTTGCAAACACTCCTCCACGAGTAGGTACTCGGAAGTTGTGAGGTAAAATATAACGATAGTACATAAAAATCAGAATTCAGATTAACCGAAGCAATTTTTATACCCCACACAGTTTATGAACTTGTGCGTGATTTTTTTCTTTTCTTACAGGTGGACATTTTAAAACTATCCAGAAATCAATACTCTTTGTACGAGCTTTTTTAATTTAAAGATGATGTAAAATACCCTTCTGAGGCAGGATTGATTTTTAATGCAATGAATACTTTAATAATGACAATACTAGGTCTATTGCTTTTAACCATTCGATTTGTATGTGAATGATACACAATGTATAACTTTGAAGAAGCCTACATTGTGTATCATTATTGCTTTCCCGTTGTTAAGAAGTAGAATTAGAAAGTTGAGTTAAGCACACGCCATTTTTCACATTTTTTTCAAATTCTCGAAACATTACAATTTTTTATCAAGTTATTTTTCCAAAATCAAAATCAAACACTTACTTTCCTTTATGTCCATTGTCATTTCCACAGCAACAGCTGCCACCAATGAAATTGTGCGAGTTTCAAAACAGAAGTTTTCTTAATCGATTTGTTTTACAAAAATATAAAGAGACATAAGTACGTAAATTAAAATCTTTCCTTAAAACATAGAGATCTTTTTGAGTCGATTAATTCAATTTTTTTTTTAACTTCCAGCGTAAAACGGAGTGAATTTTAAATTGAGAATACAATCCTCCAAAGCGAGCGATATTAGCCTGTGTGTTTGTACCTGTTGTATCGAAAACTATTTGATCTTCTTTCATCAAAATCAGAGAAAAGGATATTGGAGTGAAAAGGTGATCGAACGTCGACTCATTTTATGATAATATGTCACTGACCGATGCTTTAGTCCGACTAACGCTCATCAACTCAGTTTCAATACGAAGAGGCAGACGTTGGAACACTTTGAAATTGTAAGTCCTTAAAAAACTTACAAATTGTTTTAAAATAAAATCTGCGAATGAGTTAATTGTATTCTGATGCAGATGAACCTGAATACAATTTTTTACAATTTCACTATGTTAAATATTGCTCCAGTATGATAATGCAATGTATAAGTTGTCAGATATGCGTCTCATTTTGACATAGTTACAGAAAGTTCAAAATAATCTGAAAAAAAAAGTCGGACATTTCGAAACGTTAGCGTGTCACCGCTGAAGTAGATTTTCTGTCGTAATTAAAAACATGTCGCTTTCATCATAAACATTCATGTCCCCAACATTTTTCTTTCCTTTACTTCGTAAAGGCGGCTCCACACATTCGCTATTCGGCGAACCCCCAGCGACTGCGACTAGTGTGGATGGGTTGCTCGTTATTTGTCGCATCACGAGTACCGGTGCTCGGCCTTTCCCACATCAAAGGTAGCCGAGCATAGGCGAATATTCGAGAGTGACCTGTACGTGGTTCTGTCCACATATTCGTGCTTTTACGAATACCAAGGATAGCGAGTATACGGTAATACGATTTCAAGTTATTTCAAGTAATCGCAGAAAAAACTAATTATTCGTAATTTTTCTCCTTATCGTACAAAGAAATAAGTGTTTTTAGAAGTGATAAAATGGAGAAATTTGAAGTAATAAAGTAGTGATGGAGAAACTTCATTTAATATTCTCCAACGTGGTCATACGCAGTTTGCAACTGCTTTTTGACTATAAAGTTTATTTGATGAGAGATTTAAATCACAGACGTTTTTGTTCACTTTATTTTACTTTTTTATTAAGCGTCTTTACATTATTTTTTATTAAGGTCTATTATAAATAATAAAAATATAACATTTAAATGTAATGAAAGATATTGGAATGAATAAATGGAGTGGGATGTTGTGGAGACACAAATTAAGATAGTTATATAATATTGATTCTTTTTGATAGTGGATAAAAGCTATAATGATTATAAGGATCTTTAAGTTCGAGATTACCGATTACCGTAGCTAAATGCGTATGGAACAAAAATTAATTTCATTGATTGAATTAAGTGTAGATAAGACCCATTTACTTTACTTAACAACATTTCACAAGACAACTACATACGCGGCAGCAGAATGTGTGATTATTTCAGACCCATTCTCCGTAACCTCTATAATCACCAACACGAGTACTCGTCGTTCCCAGAGCGAGCACGTGCTCGGCAAATTGCTTACGTCTGGATCAGTGTGTTCGCCAATAGACGAATGCTGTTGTTCGGGATTCGCTGTTCGTTTGCTCGGGGTTCGCCGAGTAGCAAATGTGTGGAGCCGCCTCCTTAACAGATTCTTTTCGAGATGAGCATTACTCCGAACACACAAATGTGAGAATAGACAGTGATATTCATTATGTGGGTTGCTTGAAGGAAATATGAGTGTACCAGACTTATAACTATTTATTAACTTTCAGTCATGTTATGTATTCTGTTTATACAAAGAATAGTCGTTTTAATAGTAATTCTCGAATTACGGCGAATTCAAAACTGTAAAGCCATTAAATTAAAACACCAAATTTTAGGACTGGGTGGAAATGATGTAGAGATGTGGAAGGAGAACGGGTGGTGTAGTGGTTAACGCCTCTGCGATCCAAAGAAGAGTTCCGGGTTCGTTTCCATTTTGACCTGACTCGCAGTCGTCACGTGTCCTCTCCGCGTGAAGGGAAATATACTCGAAGAACCGTCTCTCCTTCACTTGGATCCCTAGTTCTGCAACAGTTTTCGTTCAACACCTTTCTGAATAGCAATACAAATTTCGTGTTCTTGTCTTATACATTCGGACAAATATCGAAGTCAAAAGCTACAGAAAGAATTCATTAATGGAGAAACATTCCAGTGAATTGTTATCAATTATGAATCTTAGTGTTCACTGGAACGTTTCTTCATTAATAAATTAATTCTGTAGCTTTTGACTTCGATATTTGTCTGAAAATTCCCTTCGCCCCCATCGATTTATTCTCTTGGATTCGTTGGACAGATTCGTCTAAAATTCCTTTAATCTTATTCGGCCGCTTCTGTTTGTCCTGTCACAATCGGTGTAATAAATTATTCAATATTTGACCAATGTTTCAATTATTGACACGATACTTGTCTCCAGTGGATCGTGAAATCTGGTTATGATTTTAATATGTCACATATGTTTATCACCGCGTAAATTGCATATTATATTCAATATTTTGGCTTCCTTTGAGCAACCCTGGAAGGAGAGTTACTTTGGGCAAAAATACATCTATACTAAGGACAATTAATGAAGTAAAAATTGGCACGTGTATTCAACACATATAATTTCGAAGGTAATAATTAAGTTTATTTGAAAGTAATAGACTAATTATGAACGAATTTTATACCTTAACCCCTCTTAAAATTTTTATTTTTAAACTGTGTGAATTTTTCAGGCATTTTGCCGGATCTTCTATATACCTTACAAAACAGTGACTTTCGTATATGTCTGTTTGCAAACTTGTTTATCCTCTTTTAAAACTTGAGAACCACTTATTCGATTTTCGAGATTATTTTTCTAATTCATAGATATGTTCTCTGGAAAGGTTTTAGTATTTCTTTTGTAACCATATCACAAGTAAGTCGTAGGCATCCCTACACCGCTAGAGATAGGTGACAACAATGAATGATAACAGATTAATCATGTTACGTCGAATGAAAATGGGAAACGGGACCGGGGTTCGAACCCGGGACCTTGAGCTCAGCGCGCTCATGCATCTACCGACTGCGTCATCCCGTTCGCCTCTCGGGCCCGTCTACCATTCTCATTCAACTTGTGAAACCCAAAGATGGCGCAGTCGGTAGGCGCTTGAGCGCGCTGAGCTCAAGGTCCCGGGTTCGAACCCCGGTCCCGTCTCCCATTTTCATTCGACGTAACATGATTAATCTGTTACCTGGCGGTGAGGTTCACCGCAATCTAAGAGATTTCTGTGTTAATGAATGGTATTTTTGTCTGTTCTACGAAAAGGTCCTCGGCAGTACTTGTCTATCCACAGAGGTTAACCTAAATTACCGAAATAGACGTGATAAAATACAGAGTTATTTAAAATACATGTAATTCAAATAGATAAAAATTAATCATCAAATGAAGTGTATTCTGTGTTTTGTGCATTTAAAAAAGATGAAAACTGTCCTTAAATCATAGAATTAGGATGAATATTTTAGATTTTACAAGCGTTTTAGTTTTGCAAGCAGCCGCTGTAGTGTGTTGGAGCAGGTACGCATTGCACTGGCGCGCTTCCCAGCGATAGTATTACGTCACTCCAAACAAACATTTTAGACTTGCCAACTTCAACTATTCCAAATTTTTAAGAGTATAAGGTATTATGCGTGTAAGAGCGACGAGGCTTAAGTACCCCCCAAAAAATGTTTTAAATGATAGTTTGAACCATTCTCTATCCAGTGGCGATGAATTTTCTTACCCTTACGGTTTGAATTATTTGACTTTAAATTACTATGGGCTTATATGGAGAAACTTTCGGGGGCTCATATTTTTTTGATATTCTGGCAAAAGTACCGGCTTAACACAGCGAAAAGAAACCCTACTAAAACATAGCAAATGAAAATAGGAACGCAATGATGTTAAGACATTCATACCTTATGGGGCATTTTCAAGAATAATTCACCAAAAACTGTGGGAAATACTGTTCTAGCGGAAATGGCAGCCGCAACACGCGACCCTAGTCAAAGAAGGAGTCAAACAACTGTATAAATTCATTATCGAGTTTTAAAATCAGAAGAAGAAAAATTGTTCTCATCCAATATTTAAAAAATCAGTGGAATGAATTATTGATTGATAAGAACTACTTCGGTGAATGTTTCCACGCTATGTGAATAGTTAGCAACTTGACTAGAGTCGACGCGATGCTCACAACAATACCTTTTGAGTTCATCATAAAACAGAGGAGCGAAGGAGAGGTCGGGTGGGTAGGACGCGTTTGCTTGTAAACAAATCGGGATTGAATGTAGAATGCAAACTCTGCCGTATTTTTTCCCAAGAACCTCTTCTTCACCTGAGTCATCCCTGAAACTAACGGTGGGGGGGGGGAGAATGATCACCGCCCCTTACGGACACGTGCGCTGCCTTCGCGGAAGAGGGTGTCGCGATTGATGAGCTGTCTTCCCTCCCCCGCAACTACATCATCCCTCTTTCATTATCACTCCCTCTCGCATTTAACACGTCTATTATCTTTCACGCTCCACTTCTCTCTGAATTGATCACCGGAAGTGGACAAATCTGTCCCGCAACGCTCGATGTCCGTCTTTTTTTTATTTATTTTTTATTTCCTCTCGCGCCTCCCGATCGCCATCTGTCTTCCGAACGGAAGAACATTCGTATTCGCTAATTGCGCCCGTCGGGGATTCCCTTTTCACTTAAACGGTTTTTACACTACGTCAAAGAGAGGAAAAGAACCGCGTTAATGTGTTGAATCATTTGAGGTAGAATTAAATATAAAAAATATCTTAAACCGGCACAAATGAACATGGTAGCATGTGATAAACCCAGACGAAATGGTGAATACAGTTGTGGAAGGCGAACGGGTGGTGAAGTGGTTAACACCCCTGCAATCAAAGTAAA
>NNCF01132937.1:0-59190 GCA_002313205.1 Laupala kohalensis
ACATGTCTCCACCTGAAACAAAAGAAAAGACGAAACGGCAGAATCACGGTTCATTTGAATCAGAAGTTTCGGAGTATTAAAAATAGTATTAAGAGTAGAAAAGGAGTTAAAAGTATACAGAGTATTAAAAGTAATTAAAAATATTGAACTACAGAATCTCTGATGAATCAAAAAGATTTTTTCAAAAAGACTGAAGAATTGCTTTGTGACAGAAATGAGCATATGTGACGATTTAACATTTGTTGAAAGTGAGCTAGAACCTGCTCTGGTATCAATTTGACAAAATATGTCTCATATTGAGAGCCCAGCAAATATCTAATTTTCAGCTTTTTATGTAATGTAAAGAAATACTATATTTTTCTAATTAGTTTGGAGTTATTGGGATAAGGGTAAAATATATTATTAAACTATTTACTGAGCCAACGTTACGAAAGATTTATTTTTTCTGCCTCAATAGTGATTAATGTAGGATATACAGCCCCGATGTTGAAAAAATAAATTTTTCGAAACGTAAAGTTTAATAATATCTTTTGGCCTTATCCCAAACTAATATGGAAAACGAGATCAATAACCAAGTGCTTACTATATTTTTCATTCGCGACAATTGTTGTGATAGTTGTGTGCTTAATAAAAATCACTTTTTTATAATCAGATTAAACATGAAATGTGTGAGCTAATGTTCGTGCTAAAGCATCGTAATATTACAGAATTTCAAACCATGAGGAAGAAGTACATTAATGAACTAATTAAGGAGGAATGTCAATAAATATTATGTTTTGTGGGAATTAGTAAATTATATTATATTATAGAGTATTGCATGTTCTTTACCTCTGTGTTCTTGTTTTTGCCTTCGCCTTAACTCTCTTTCATTTTCATTCCCCCTCCCCGTTCCATCTCAGTCCTCGCTCTCATCAGTTCGATTCCCGGGCACTTCAGTGCAACTGAGGATTACACAACTTGAGGACAGAACCTGTATTTCGTCTCTGAATACTGCATTGAGGGGCTTTGTAAAGGCTGTAATGTCATCCCGATGTGTCACCATTGAAATTCAGAATTATCTGTGCATTAACAACTACTTGAGGGAGATTATATTTGCAACCCATTGCGGTTGTCTTCTAGGGGGAGTTGTGAGATAGTATTATGATGGGCAGAGGGGTTTTCAGAGAAAAAATTAATCGTGTTCGATTTTGATAAAGACTAAAGACTTCTATATAAAACTGTTTATTATGGTTTAACATGTAGAAGTCTTAAAATTAAATATTTGTTGCAGAAATGTAATTGCGTATGCAGATTGCAGAAACAAAAAGAAACCTTTGTTCTAGTAATTTGCTCACGAAGTTCGCAAAATTTATTATTTTTTCTTCTTTTCTTTCTTTCTTAAAAAGCTAGTTACTGTAGTTACTAGTGAGTAAACCTAAATTGCTTTCCACATTAACAGTGGTATATTATATTACATAATTACTCATATATTATCACATTTATCGTACATATATGAATATTTCACAATTTTTCTCCGCCCGTCAACTGTCAGGTGTAGTTTTTTTCTGTTCCTAATTTTCCTTTAATTTTCATGCTTCTTTTCTCCATTCCGTATTCGTTGAACACATACATTTCCATAGTTGCCATAACCTTATTCCCACTTCAACATTTCCATTTTCAAAGTTTTCTCTACATTCTTTGTCATCCATTTAATACACTACAAACAAACTGTACGAATACTGCATCGTCAAAGACCTGATGAAAATAGCAACAGACTGGGAATCGAACCCGGGACTTCCTACTATGGCCGCAGGGACATAGTCATTATTACTTTGTACTCTCTTAACCTTGAGTCTGGATATATGTATCGCCCTCTCCCAGCACAATAATATTTACACTCCCACAGTCCAGGATCTCCTGATTCCACTTGAACACCACGAGCGCAACCTCAACGATGCATTGCTTTGATAATTTTAGGAAACGTGGCGAAATGCGGCATTTTGTTAAATATTTGTTAGCGGCGCCACTCATCTGCGAATGACGACATAAAAATAATGAGAGACGGTGGAGGATCTAAGGGGGCTATATGCCTCCCTCCCTCTTTCGGCCTGAACTCTCAACAGATAAAGGCATACTTTGCCTCTGAAAACAATTAATAAATTCGGTCACTATTTAATGTTGTTAATTATCTATTTGATGAGGATGTTTTTTTATTTAAAGATAATATTTATAATATTTGTGTTGCTAAACCCTGATTTTCAAACAGAATTGCTCCCCTGTTTGCTCCTCTAGATCCGTCGCTGATGAGAGAGTACTGACTGGCATTGAGATGACGCCCGTGTTCTGATCACGATTCCTGATTATTTTGTCTCTTGTCTTCTGCTCAGCGCTTCTTTAAGCGTTTGCGCGCATTCCACTCGATTTGGTTCTGCGATCGTCCTGCCTTTTATCGTTCATATTCGGATAATGAGTGTGTGCAAGAAGTGCGTGGTTGAGTCTCTCTTTTCTTCCCTCGTACAGTCTGTCCCCCTCTCTTGTCACAACTGTCTATTGTCCATTCCCGTCTCTCGTCTCGTTGATTCTTTCGTGTCTGAAGTCAGAACTCCATAAATAAAATAAATTCACTAAAAATAGTCACTACCACATTTTTTTATATAAAGCATACATTTCCCATTTGCTGTTATGAGTGTGCACCGGTGCACCCCGAGTGCAAAAATGTTCATCCATTTGACAAAGAAGTTGCACCAGTGTCTATCGAGCAGCATGGTTGTTCCATTTGTCTATCGAGCAGCACTCGCCACGCATTGAGAGCAACCGTCACAATTCTATTCAGTGAAGGGACTGCACTCGGCATTGTTGAGGTTAAGTTAAGTCTCTGAATAACGCATCCACGATGGTTGTCATGAGTTTATTACTACTATTTTCTTTGTCTGAAAGCTCTTTAGATGAAGAGCAATAGCTGTACGTGTTATAATTATAGTCCAGCGATTAGGAGTGATAGAGGAGATTAACACAATTAAGACACGCACGCTCCTTCCATCTCGTGTGTCTAATGAATACTGCCGGAAACAGAAAACAGTGCATAAGACAAAATATAGATAACAAGGATTACATATTGCCAACCTAAATCCAACTGTACGTCGAATTAGTCCTTTCCAAATGACAAAGAATAATGAAAATGATAGATTTCGTTTCGTTAACCCAATTATATAATAATGAACCGCTGCATCATATAAACATTAAAACGAAAATAATATTTGTTGATATATTTATTAATTGTCCATATTCAATTATTATTTCGTCAACATTTGCGGCTAACAATGGTCACTACCACGTTATTTCTTGTGTAGTTTATTTAAGTATGAGTAACGTTTCGTAACTTGGGTAACGTTTCGTAAATAAACAGTGGGTTCATTCACAAATTACGTCAAGCGATCTTAGAGGACTTTTACCCCCACCCCCGCCCTCCTGTCACGCTCCGTCACGTCATACCAAACCCCTCCTTGACGTGACCTGCTCTCTCCCATCAACAAGAATAAACGGAGAAACACTAATTAAAGGAAAAAATATAATCATTTATATCCTTGAGAGGGTTATAAAGGTCGAAAGTTCGCTCGGGGAATATGGTGCGTAATTTTTAACATTTGTGATATGTCAAATGTATCGGAACGCTTTCTAAAATACCCCCATCGTCTCTCATCACGAACCGTCGTAATTTATGAACAGTCCCTTTTCGAAAATTTAAAACATGAATTCATGTGCACATTCTAAAACAAATTGTCTGTTAATGAATTATATTTTCCTTAAAGTCCAATGTGGAATGAACTCTTTAATTTACTAGCCGAACACGCCTCATTTCTATTGTCTATTGCAGAGCACCATTTTCCTATTCTATAAGAACCGCACTATGATGAACTATTATCTCATATATTTTTGCCCAAAAGTGGTGAAGTATTAAAGTTTTGTCTCTTTTGAATAATATTACATTTCGAAGGTATAAAAAATATTTTTTTTCAATTGTTGGAAAATCTTTTTGTTTATGCAACTTCATCTTCCGAAACCCAATTATCTCCTTTCTCAAATAATACCAAACCCCCGCTCCCACTCAAAAATGTGTGGTGAATAAATCGGTTCAGTGAGTTTCTGCGGACGACATGCAAAAAACAAGTTATTAACCTCGCCGCGTCCATAAATACCATCCGGAAGAGGATTGCAGTCGACCCCTGTAGGTTCACCCCCCCCCACTCTACCACCTTGTGACCATATGAAGATCTGTAGCGTGTTGCGCGTCACTTTAGTGCCCATAAAGGACCTCCTGTTTTTGGTTACTCTCCTCGTCTCGCACCTCCTCTCGTAAATTCCCCGCGAGCCTCTTCTCGTGATGGAGGGGAGTGGGGTGAAGGATGGAGAAACGTGTGGGATAGCGTAGGGAGGATTATGAGTGTGTATTATAGGGGATGTTACGGACCGCAGCAGCAGCAGCAGCAGCAGCGAATTCTCCTCCAAAGTGAGGGTTTGATCCTCCTATTCTGCCATTTACGTCCATTATATAATTAATATAAATACATAAATTACAGCTGACGACCTTATTATGTATGAATATAGTTTTGTGTGTTGTCAATTCAGAACGTTACAGCAGTGGTCTTGAGGCAGCGCCTTCGCCTCCTCGATCCAGCTGAGTGGGTTCAAACCCTGCTCGGCCGATAGGTGAGGTTGTCAGCCGGGGTTTTCCTCACCTACTCCAGACAAGTACTATAAGTTCCCCGGCAACCCAACATCTCAGCTTCCCAATTCCCTTACCCAAGCCCATCTCGTTAGGTGGAAGAACAGACCTCATGGCTTGAACCTCATTTTGCCAAAAGGCATACAAATGAATAAAATAAAAATAAAAGTTTCGACTCCTGCTTTTTGTAATCAGGTGTACATAATTCCTGCTTTGATCGCAGGGGTTTTAACCACTACACCACCCGTTCGCCTTCCACAGCTGTACACCACTTACACCTAGACCTAACCCCGGAAGACCTGAGACACATCTCCAAACAGGAGATCAGTCATTACCAGGAACCGGGTTCAATTACCTGACCAAATGTTATTAAATATCTTCTTTACGTGAAGGTATACGGAAGAAATTTATGCGGGTGTAGACACATTTCAACGATAAAAAATTATTTGTTTACAATTTGTTTACTCCTGACGACGACACTCTACAAATTTTATGAAAACATTTTGAGAAATTTTCCTCGATTTGACTTTAATGTAAAGTACTATTCATATCAAAGTGACAAAACATTAAATGCACGTGCGTCGACTGAAAGGAGATGCAACTCAAAATACGAAACCGACTTACTCGTTTACTCAGAATCTCTGCGCTCAGACTGTAGACTGATAGAATACTTGAAAATACTTTTTCCGAATCTGAGGCTCCGATATTTTCTTCAAAAACTCGCGATGGAAAATTTTCACTATTACAAGACTTTTCAAATACTATGTATACGTGAAAGTAAAAAAAATAAAAATTAATCCTCCCTTTTGAAGGCAGGGATTTAACTGTTACATAGTGACGTAAATGATTCACATCTTCAAGAAGCCATAAGTTTCCATCAGTCAACATGATAGATTCGTGTGAGGAGACAGTCCAGTTAGCGGTTTATACACGCTCGATTACACCTCTATCCAAAAGATTCACATATCTTTTTCTTCTAACCATCCCGTATCCTTTGCATGTCTTGATATGCACAAGAGGGCTGGCAGATATTGCCGCCCTTTTTGTTGTGAGCCGAAGCGAGTGATCCAATTCATGTGCGTACATGTATCTTTTACACTCCACTGGCCGTGAATCGATCAATCAATAACAACGATCGTGTCATACGCGTCGCCTGTCGGGATGAGATGGAACGTGATGGATGAGATAGGAAAGACACCTATTATTATGCACCGCGTTTGAAGGTCAGCAATGGCCTACACTGAAGATTTCGGATTGAAAGCGGAAGCTGCTGGAATTATTAATAGTCAAAAAGTCCGTGGTGATAAATGTATTGTAAATTGGGGTAAAGGTTTTATGTGATATATTGTAAGTTTAGTTGATATGAGGTTTAAGCTCGTCACTCATTTATAATTTTCGAAAATATTGCTAAAATAGTTTATCCCTGTGACAAAAATGTCTAAGTATCCAGAAGACCTATGCTTCCTTACCCAGATTTAGTTCACTAACTCGAATTTCTTTTGTTATGATAAATAATTGAACGATTTTCGATGTCATTGAATGTTGAACATTTTAGACGGAGTTAATGAAATAACTAGTTTGGAGATTTATGACGAGGTACATCCATTTAAATTTTTCTGATCAAGATAAAGTTTTCTACCGTATTTTATATCTTGGACTACCATATTTTTTGTACTTTTCAGGTGTACCGTGTGTATTAAGGAAAGTATTGTAATTGATCGAAAAAAAATCGAGATCTCTTCAGATATGTGCAAATTGGCTCCAGGAGAGACTATGTTCTATTTTCTTTGGCATGTTGAGTTAGATTTGATTCCGGGGCAAAAGTTGTAAAAAAAGTAGTATTGAGCACGTACTTATATCATAATTGATCAGGTAGGCATTACCGTTGCTGGTCCCTTAAGGTTATTTTCCTCATCGATACAGATTTATCGGAGAACAATTTTAAATTGCCTACTTAGGAATGAAAATTTATTCCTAAAACATGCTGATACGGACATACATTGCAGACAATAAATGGTTATAAAGATATAGAATCATTAGGGAAAAGGAACTGTATGCTAAGTTATTTCTAACAACACGAATGGACATTTAAGATCATTGAAAGGTGCAGATGTGACACGAAAGGACAAAAAAATGTCCGTACCAACCAGCAACATAATTTTTGAAAAGTTATAGGCAACCAGCGTGTTTCTTTTTATTTCAAGATGATAAATCATCTGTTGACAATAACTGTGAAATTTAATCTAATCCATTACGTAAAAGAAATTGGACATAATGGTGAGTAAAAAAATTCAGCCAACTCCATTAGTGTGAAGGAACGTAGTTCAATGTATCTGTGTGTATCCGCACCATCCGCACTTCTTCTTCGAACTACTCCTACGTTCCACTATGCAAAAAGTGACGCTCTGATTTTGCAGAAGAAAACTCTCCCCCCAGGTATGGTTGATTACCATGGAGGTCGTAATAGGCTGTCATAATTTAATGAAACACTGACTACTGGAACTCGTTGAAGATCGGGTGGAGAGAAAAGGATACAGAGCACGCGAGTCTCGAGTGGTAAGGATTGAAAAAGATGTTGCCCTTGGATCAATGAAACGGCGTCAATGGAGTTCTACTACAGGAACAATGGAATTCTATTAACGAACCATTGAATAAATCAGTAAATGAAATGTATTGTCGGAAAATTATATGAACTGCGTATAAACTAATTTACTTTCCGGAATCTAGCAAGGGACCATCCCATCAATTCCGATCAAGGGCGGATTCAATACTTATACAAAAATAATCAAATACGCACTATTATCAATTTGTTATACCAGAATGAATCGTAGATATAATGTGCAGTGAAAATTCGAGATTAATAATAACAAAAGTATTAAATGACCATTCCCGCCTGTGGAACATCCACCACTACCCGGAGAAAAACCCGTGCCAGGATGGGGTTACAGACATGGGTATGTAATATGGTTTTTGAAATACGACCAAGACCGTGTAGGGTGTTTCGATATGTTTCGAGTTTGCGTACCCATGTAACTGATGTCTTGATTCTTCTAATATTTCCAAAATTTACATTGTTTTATTATACGCTATTCACTTTAGTGTATTTTATTGTCATTAGTTATATGTTACGATGGTTTCTATAACATTTAATTTCGTATTTTTGTAGCACTGAAGAAAAAGTTTTATGCATTAAAGAATTAAGCAAAAGACACAATGTTTTCGTCATTTATTTATGAAAACTCTTTGAACACTTCATCATCACCTATGACGATACACGTTATATGGAAGTTATTCCTTTTATGACACTGCATTCTGTCCACAGTAAATGTTTAATTTCTATTCATTTGAAACAATGAAAGGTTGTTTCAAATGAAAGTTAATACCCTTTCGACTTGATCCCTGTTTAATTTTCTGATCACCCAGAATCATTTACGTTCCAAATAAATTTGAACAGTTGCCATACGAATGCAAAATACCAAAGAGACGATATCAGTGCAAATGAGTAATTGTCATCGAATTGTAAATTCGTGTTTAGTGCGTCACGCGTAGTAGTCTTGACAAGTCGCTTATTAGCTCGGAACATGACGTTTCTGTCAATAGTATCTGTCGCGGACAGCAACTGTTGGAGCTGCCCCGATATCAGTGGTGGAAACTTGACAATAGTTGATGAGGGGTGGGGATGTGATAGTATCAGTTGACTGCATTCACGTGTGTTGGCCACGCTCGGAAGGAGAATATGTAGGAAAGGAACGATGGTAAAACGAAGGCGGGGGAATGTTACGAGAAAGAGAGAGAAAATGAGGACGGAGGGATTTACAAAAAAAGTTCAAGAACGGGGAACAAGGGATAGGAGAAGAAATTAATGGGACAAATAGTTTATAAAATTAACTGGCTAACTTGAATGAAAGTAACTTTCTGAAGGATAATATGAACATTTACTTTTATTTATCATGTTTTATTTACCTGCATATTGTGGCAGATACTACTCTGTTTCATGTTTAGCATTAAACAATGTAAACGGGACATGAGAACAGTTGTGAAAAGTATATGATGCACAATTAATTCCCTACGAATATTGTCTATACCAGCAAGGTCAGATGCATTAGCGATCAATTTTTGAGATTTAAGTACTCAAGTAATATCCTTTTCAAATATATGGGTGTTCAGATACGCAGAAAAGGAACTAAAGATTTCTGGGACATTTGTGTGTTAATGTATATGATGATGATATGACGAATGTGGATTAAAGTGTGGAGATGTAGGTTCGAGGTAAATGATGAGGGAGGTTCGCTGTGTAATAAGCTGAAGAAGATGGAGAGAGGAAAGAGAAACAAAGAGAACAGTGGGTTTATGCACAAGAGGGAAGAGATGAATGCGATGCAGCCCGGATACGACGCCGCAGAGCAGGCGCGTGCGTGGCACTGATTACAGGATGTGTTTGCACTGCGCAGGAAGCGAACCCGCAGTCACTGCCCTGCCTCCCGCCGCCCCTGCACGTGTGTAATGTGAGCGCACAAAGAGACTGAGGTGGGTGTCAGGGTGATGGTACTCGCCTAAGGGGCGGGAGAATGGATGGACAGACGTGGTACTGCTGCGTCAATGCGTTGCCCTGACGCCTCCCAAGTCACGGAGATTTATATGTACTCTCCTCTTCTTTAATACTAGTTGAACCTGTTTGAAAAATTCACGCGCAGAACAGTAACAATTTAATTTTACCAAATTTGTGTCTTAAGAAAAATGGAGTTATCTACAGTACTAGCGATGTTAGAATAGAAATGAGGGAGGAGCCGAAAGTCGATGTGCAAGTCGAGGAGCCAATACAAACATTTCAAGATTGCCCACTCTTCCTCACATACGCGTGGCCTTTTTATCCGTTTCAAGAATCTCAGTGATTTTACGCTCGGATGCTCCTGTATACATCTGCCGAATCGTAGAACCAGCAGTAATTTGTATGCTGATGGTGACTGTTAGTGGGATTGATCTTTAACCTTCGGGCGCAAGGAGGCTGCTTGAAGTTAGTTGTATATTACAGTTTTTGCCTGGATGTCTATGCTAGACCAGCCGCACAGGGGACGTATGACAACGCCATGCTTTCGAACCATTGGTTACATCTCGCCGCGAAGACTATACACATACATTAAGGTGACATAAGTAAATGTCACAGAACATGGTAATTTTACACAAAAGGAAAATGAGTCATTAATGTCATATGTACGCCTAATAACGCGTATAGTATGATAAAATATGGATGACCGAGTTTTGCTTCGATTGGAAAGACTTATAGAACAAAATAAATTTACTAGAACAATGGATTGTTGTTTTTTTCTTGGGCGCTACATGAAAGGCAATGTGAGGATTAGAACACGTACTAAAGATTTCTTTATATGAGCGGCGTTGTTTTGAGTGACTGACATAGAAAATATATTTGAAATATCGATGTAAAAAAAGATGGAAGTTTTGTGATACATTTTTTTAACTTAATGATTTTTTTAAATGTGAATTTTTCTTGGATTTGCGCTAAATATCACGAACTAAAAAGATATTATCTAGGTTTCTGCATTCAAACGAACTATTATTGCCTACATGAAATTATAACGGTGTTGCAACCGTATCACGACATCAAAGACTGCCACGCCAAGCCAGTCCAAGTGGGCTAGTTGTAGAATATATATTCTGCTGAAGATTATAAAAATGTATTTTGAATAAAGTGTGATCTTAGCAATTTCTGAAACCCATTCCTTCACTGTCTTTTCCTTATTGTTTCGTTTTAACACCCATATAAGTCTCATTTTATCCCTTCATCGGTTTGTCACGGTCTCTGAGACCGGTTGAAACATTGATGCTTTTTATTTTTTTGCGTAAGTTTGTGAGCAGTACATTGTGTTGCGTGTACCCTCTTGAACTTTATTTTTTAATAGTTACATCACGTGAAAAGTTGTGATGAAGACAGAATTCGAAGAAAAAGCTGTGACTCAGTGTGACCAAAGCAGTTTGAAGTAAAAATATGGATGTAGGATATAGTGTAGAGACATATTTTCGGGTCTTGAACACTCAAAGTAACTTGATCGAAGTATTACGCAAAGATTGAAAGTGAATTTTAATCGATTGCCTGGAAACAGTCTCATTTTTCTCTATTGAGTTAGTGACGATTGTCACTTGGCGCCCAACTTACTTCTATCCGTTCCATAAAAAAAATAATTGTGGATGTTATTATGTTGATTATTTCTTCATATTGGTCTTAGCGTTTACTCAATTTTACATTCCAGAAGCCAATAATATTAACCCGGTCTCAGAGACCGGACACACTAAAGAAAGTTATTTAATTTGCCACACTAATGCAGGGTTCATTAATAGGGAAACGAATTTGTCTGAAGATCTAGCCACTGTTCGCAATGACCCTCATAGTTTTCAAAATAATTAAATTAATTAATTAAATTTATTTCGATCTGAAACAAATACAGATAACCCGTATCTAAACGAAGTCACTCCGGGGTTCTAATTCTTAAAATTTTCTCTTCATTTTCCTCTCCTTCATATCACTCCTGTCTTGCATCTCGTATTATTCCTATTTTAGTAATAAATTGTTCAAAAATTCTAAATTTCTTCTCAGTTTCAATTAATTTTCTCTTTTCACAAATATTGAACAAATCTATTTCTTCCATCCCAATTGAAAATTCTTTCCTTTCTCGTTTGTATCAACCGCAATCCCACCATTGATTCTCCGGTGTTTCACTCATGCCCACAATCACACATAACTACTTCTGTTATGCCCTTGTTTAGGTAAGTGCGAACATTTCCATGCCCAATGATATGTTGAAGGGTGTACCTCCCCGAGTGAAACCATTTCTTGTTTTTCTTTTATATTCCACATATTAAATGTACAAGTTGATCATATCCAACTTGATTTGCCACCCTTCAATTATATTCTTGGTCAGTGTATAGAACCCTTTCGCTCCTTTCTTCAGTATTTCATGTCCGTCGACATTCACTATTCCTTTAAAATAACCTTCGTCCACGTCAAGGGAGACGTATGTGACATACTCAGGTGCGCGGTGGGTGACGGGTCTCGACCCGCCATAAGACGGTCACGTGACCATGTCGCTTGTGACCACCTGCCTCGGGCGACTCTGGTTGTGTTCCATTGTCCCCGTCCCCCACGTGCTCCCCATAACCTGACATTAATCAGCGAGCGGAGGGTGGATATTCCCTCGCCGCTGTGGTCACCTCCTACATCCTTCATTCATATTACTCAGAAGCAAATTAAAGGACGTGTAGGGGAGGCGGAGGGACTTCGAAGATTGTCTGCTCATAATTTTACGTGGTACATTTTAAAATTATTGCCAAGAAAATGTCATTATGTTCACGAGGGAACATTTTAAAGGACCTCTTAGTTTTTTTTTCTTGTTTTAATTACGTCTGTAGAATTATAATTATTGAATAAAACCACATTATTTCACAGAATGATTTATTATCTATTAATGAAGCAACACAACATTTCCACCATCATCAAGCGAGTAATGAAAAACATTACTGTAACGGTATTTACATTGAGAGAAGAGAAACAGAGAGAGTACGCAAATCGAAATCACAGAATATACACAAAATCAAGAAGTAAAGCACACAGACGACAATAATACAGCGAATATTTTCAATACGAGTTCAGACGCATGAAATCTAGGGAATGACAAAAGTATTTTTTTTTTCATTACTTACCTGATAATGGCCCGCGTTGTGTTGTTTCTTTAACAGTTAATTAATCAGTCTATGAAAGATTTTTTCGTTTTATTCAGTAATATTTGTTATTTGGTGTACTTACGTTTGCTATCAGCACATCCGTTGAATAAAGGACCAAAGGGCACGAACTGAGCCATTGTTATACACGCCTAAATTTGTTTCAGTATAGTGAAAAATATATGTCAATAGTTACCATTAACCAAATTAGTATTTATGCTTTGTAATGAAATTACTTCTCCCGTCAGACAAGGAGTGATCTCTTGTTAGTTTTACACTCTTTAAATAATTGGAATGGATGACTATTTTCCTTCTTTACCATGATTATTAATCGTCGTTTAATTATGATTTTTTTTTCTTTCTTGCAGGTGAGTGTCTGCATAGCGTAGGATGAGTTTTGCTGAAAAACGTAAGTATAACATAACTGTTCAAAATAATAATATTTATTATCAAGATAACTATTTGACAAGAATGGAGTCAGATTGAAATAAAACATTGTTGGTTTTATTTTCAATTATTGAATTTGTCTATTTCAGCGCCGTTCAACTGATGGTCCACGTGCCATATTTGGCCAGCGAACCTTTTTTTACCACCTGCGAGTTCTGGTTTATTTTTCATCAAACGATGAGGGGGGAGTCACAACTTAGTGTTATAAGTCTATGCTGTCAGGATCACTATTTGACGTGATGAGAGAAAATAGAAAATTGTGTTCTGAATCACCCCGTCATACATTACAATATAACACTTTTGGAATTCGAAACATTACAAATACTTTAAAAAAATGAAGAAATATTCTATTTAATTTTTTCCAGCTTGAAATAGATTACATTTGTCGATGAGAATAAAATTATCGTGTTGCAAATGAACATAACGCATTAGTTTTGTTCGAAGTGTTACATGTTGCCTTTACCTCATCCCACGGTGACCCGATTGATAAGAAGTGTGTAGAAAGTGGCCCGCGTGGATAGGTTTGACAACGCTGATTTAGTTATAAGAACTTATTATATTTGCACTGTGTTTTATTTTCTCGAGTGATTGCTTGATTTCCATTGGTACTTTAAAACTAGTTCATTCTTTAAAATAACCTTTCACTGGAACAGACTTAAAAATTTCTACGTATTTTGACAACTGTAATTGCTGTTCTTATTAATTTTACCAGTTACTAATACTTTCGTACCATTCGATCTGTAACTGTTTATAGTATCCGGAAATTTCGGTTCCTTTCCACTCTGTCGGTTCTACACAGTTTGATGCTACAAAAATTTTTGATAGACTAAATGTGTTAATAGAAACTCAATGTGGTAGGGGTGAACTCCCTAGTCATTTATCACTATTTAGGCGGACCACCTCTAATCAGTCTCCCCTGGAGTTATTTTCTATCGTTCACCTTGGGGAGATTGGCTGGGTAGGGTAGCAGGCACCCTTGCTACACCTCAACGGCCATTAATCATTTGTACCCCGTACGTCCTATACGTATTAATAGGGATACGGGTGTAGGAAAAATAAAATACGTGATATTATACTTACTTGTCTGTAGAAGGTATTTCGACTGTTTCCCAAACATTAATGAGGGAGAGAATGAGGTGGGAATGGCCAGAGTGAGGTCATAACCTCTGTCCTGACCCACATTATTTGTCCCACACGATGTGGTAGCAGTCTTCTTCAGCATTAACAGAGGGAGCTTTAATGAATCATTTAAGACGCAGCGTCTTCCGACTCAGGATCAGCGGTCGTAAGGAGCGTGTTTTGCTTCATTAATCACTTGTGACGTTTTTAGGTTCACTGCTGGGTTTAGATGATAGTTCTCCACCGCTAATTATTTACCATTTACTGCTTTGGGCACAGTAGAACCTCGTTTATCCAATCCACATTTACGTTGTTTTATAGAGTATTTTACATTTTTGCTCATGCGTTTCTAAAACTATGTGGCCAAAAACTGGAGCATTATTTCTCAAGCAGAAAGGCAGCGTTTTGTATATACTTTTGTTACATCTTTTTCTACAGAGTAAATATCGAGTACTGATTTTCTGTGGTATAAAATTTTATGGTTTTCTTCATGTATGAATTAACTGGATTTTTGTGATAGCGAAATTTGTGTACCTGAAACTGGAATTTTGTGAAAGCATTTCCTCTATAATTGAAGTATACTGTCAACAGAGAAACGCAGTCACATCGTTATATTATGATCTCTTGAAATAATGTAATATCCGGAAAATAAATAAATCCAGGTACTTAGATTACCTTATCTTCAGTTCGCTGGGTCCTCGTTAGAGAAGATACTGTAGTGGCGAAGTTTGGCAAATGTCGATATTTTTTAGATAAGAAGAAAGTGGATTTAGTCTCGCCCCATGAGTCATTTCAAGTACCTATATTGGTTGTCGCGGAGACTACAACCTAAACGACTCAATTGATTTCAGACTCCTTGTGGCCTAAGGTTTAAGATCAAGTCCTCTGTCCAACCCAGTTGGGATATCAATTAATGTCTATTCTTCGAATCTTCTGATTTAGACGGCGATATCAGAACGAAGATTCTGCTGCCTATATGTCTACAGCTAGAGGAAGTGTCAGTAATCTCGCAATACTGAACTTTGGTTACTCGACTTTTTGTGTTTTTGAGGTTCCTCCGTCATTGCTATCCTTTCGTCGTGAGTTCTGTACATGCTGTATGGGATTGTTTCATCATCATTGTCCCTTAGGGTCAATGGCGGGGGGAATACTTTCTTTAACGACTTTGACGATTTCGATCACTCTTCCTGGGTCAAGACTTCTGGTGGAGACAATGACGTAGGTCTCGTTTCTCAATAAATGAAAGTTTCTGGTGGAATTACTAACTTCTTCTAAGTTACTGCGTTCACCAATCGTCGGATCGTGACCAAATGTGATATATAATGTTTACGTGGAACAATACTTACAACCCCTGCGCTTAATTTGTTAGGAGTAAGAATAAGACAATGACCAGATTAAGGCATATATTAAATTAATAATAGTTTGTCAATAATGCTTCACAATGTAAAATACGGTTACTTTACTTCGATTTGGTACCACGTCATGCTTTTGTGGGAGGAGAGAAAATCCTTTTGGAGGAAGGTTTAAAAAAGTATTGTAATCCAGATGAGCTTAAATGATTGGTACTATATAACGACTTTCTATATAACGACATCCCACAACGATTTCAAAAGGGTTTTTGGTAAAATATATATTGTTTTCATTGTCCTTCAACCCAGCACTAAAGTTGAATAAAAATCATTAAAAGGATATTTCATAATTAAAAAAGACAGGAAGGGTTATGGATCTTGACCTATTAAGGGATCTTTCATAGATTACGTCACGCGTTTTTTTAAAGGATTTTTACCGTCCCCCCCCCCCCCCCCCCCCCCCNATGACATGAAAAGCAGTAATTTAAGGAGAAAATATAATCATTTGTATACTTCTGAAGTCGAATGTGTAGCTCGGAGAAAAGGGTTTGTAAGGGATCGTATACTTTTTTTTTTTTCTTATAACAAATTTGTCTCAATTGAGACAATTTAAACATTTGTGATATACAAAATATAACGTAACGCTTTCTAAGAAAAACTCCAATCACGTACCGTCACGTTTTGGTAACGATCCCTAAACTACAATCTTTTGCACATTCTGTATTCATTAACATTTATTACTGATACTCGAGTGTTTTTGCTCTTTCTCATTATTTTCCTGTATGGGATATTTTATTCTACGTCAAACCAAGAAGGCACTAATTTTAGGATGAATTAAATCTATTTCCATTATTGGCTTAAAAACTTTCGAGATTCTTCTTTTGTGTGTTATTTCTGACCATTCGGACCACCACAAAATATGTGGAAGCTCTGAAGCAGTTTGATTATGACTGCGAGCATTCGCCCTAAAATACCTTCATCACCAGAAACCCTTTTACATTTATCTCATTCCATTTTCTTGTTAACCTTCAACTAACTCTCGGTGTTGATGAACACTTGTAGCAGCTGCAGCGCAGTTTCCAGTTTTCTAACCTGGACTTCCTGGCTAAACTTGAATTGCCCGTTATGCTATGAAAGAAAAGCTGCCAATTAGCTTCTTTAATTTGACGATGTCTGTTTTGTTCCTGAGAGATTCTGTGCTGCCTTTCATGTTATTTAATTAAACCTAATTATGGAGTGTGACTCGTAAAGGAAGGCATGGAAGTCAAGTGCTGCAGTAACTTACTATCATTTGCTCGGAATAACTAGGAGTTTTATTTGCTGTATATTTAGTAATAAGAAATTTTAGTGTTGTTTTTGGTTTATTTTTCTTCTCTGGTATGGTAGCATTAAATTTGAACATAAATCGTTTGATAATAATTATTATAATAATTTTATAGATAATATAAGTAGATATAACAAACACGATATTATATTAATTGAAATAACTAAATGAAAATTTATATATTTGTTGTAGCTGTTCCTACCACTGCTAATTTAAAAAAAAAACAGAACAAACAAAAATTCTAAAATATTGGGCCTTTACGAGAGAAATACAAAAGACTTGGAAATAAAAACGAAGTCATAATAATTGCCTTTATAATTTCAACCACTGGTGTCATTTGCAAAACTCTGAAACGGCATCTTACAAGATTGCCATTAACCCGAAATGTATTACGAGAAATGCAAAACTCAAGTCATATTGCAAATATGCCATCTAGTAAGGAAATTCCTTAGTCTTTAATAAATTTTACTCCCGTTTTGACATTTAAACCCGTCCCAACTACCCTGTGTGAACAGAGAACGTACATCGTACAACAACATAACGTAGTAATAATAACAAGAAGCTCAGATTCCCAACGGAATCTGAAAAACATTGGTCGGCTCTTCCGTCCGTTGCTTCAGTTTGTATGGCTGTGGTGATGGAAAAGTAAACCTTCTTCTGCTTACAAATGTAGTTGTAACTTGGATACAGTAATCTGGATTATATGTAGACTCTTTCTTCTCCCCCGTTACGTATCAGGAATTTGCAAAGATTCTTGTGAGTCAACCCATATGGAACTGGTCCTCAGTAGCGGTCAGTATGCCGCGTTTCCACGATGCCAATAAGTAATCCAATAGTTGACCTCCAACGACTGGAAGGCAATAGCTGCTGTCACGTGGTCATCACTGACTTCAGTTTAGAAGCCAATGACCTTCACAATTGGCATGCCAATGTGTTGTCCCGCGAAGACTCATGCCATCTTTTGGCGTCCAATACATCCCCCTTCCCAAATTGAAGCAGGGTTACTTTAGAACTGGCGTCATGTCAGCTACTGCGGCTGTTCTGGCGGCGCTAATGCAGTGCATCGTGTAGACATATCAAGGCCAATTGGAGAAGCCAACTACTGTCTTCCATCCGTTGGTAGCCTGTTGTTGATTTCCTTATTGGCATCGTGAAAAAGTGGCATTACCGTGGTCTTCAGTTGGCTCAAACGAAAATACAATACAATAATAATAAATGTATGAAAATTTTAATGAAACCAAATAGAGCTGAGTGCTGATAAGTTCAATTGAATACAAATGTCAATAAACCCCAGAAATACAATGCAAATTAATTGATTAATTTATTGTATTTTTCCCCTTAAGTCTACGTTGAAAGCAATGTCGACTTACATGGCTAAGTAGTGGTTTCTGTAATTTAAATAGATCTTATTGACTGTAAAGTATTTAAATATATACGTTTCTTTTCTTTTTGTATTTAATCAATTTACTTAACTATATGTTGGCATTTCCATTTTATGTTTTACGTCGATAACTTCAAACTACCACGATCCCTGGTGGTAAATGCGTTTACTATTTGTACATTTCGTCTTTGATTCATGGATGACTCCTACATTTCGAGTTACTTATTTTGTACGGAATTACGAAATCGTCAAACTCTACCAGTTAGTAATCACAAGTTTTGTTTCTTATCATATTTTCTCTATTATATTTATGTGTTTTCGAGATCACTTAAATGTCATTCAGATCATTGTAAACGTTTTTTCAAAGCTTGGCTCGTTAAAGGCAGTGTGTTAAGCCGGCTTCTTTATGGGCGCTGAATGTTGATGCATGGTTCAAAGAAACATCTGACTTCCAAATCACGAAATGAGCAATTGGTTGGAAAGTGAACATAAATAAGTCATCGTCTCACGAAGTGGAACAGATGGGGAAGAGCAGACGTCTCTCTTTACATTATCTCTAATCGATGAAAGTCCTCTGTTATTCATGTACAAGCGTAGCGGTCATAATTTTCGTTGCGACTTGCAGTTTTGTTTGTAATTTAATACTTAATATTCATATTTCATTTTTTGTCACTTTTATGAGTTATTTGATTTATAATCGACAATTTTAATACATCAATTTAAAGAGCTTATGGAATAATATTTTACGAATACTTATAATTGTACCGTAATTAAATATAAAAATATATAATTTTAAAAATTATTTGTTATCGATATAAATAATTTAACGATCAAATTAAAAGTTTGGTTGTTAATGTCTGAAATGTGACGTCATATTTAAGTTTTTGATTTTGATGTTTTAATTTAAAGATTCAATTTCTGTTAAGTTCCATTATATTCTCTTACATGTAATCGGCGCCGCTGACCTTGTGCTAAGGACATCGTCTTCTCCATGAGTGGGACTAACCGGTAATTTCTCGCCGACACACGCACCATTCTTGAGCGATGTGAAAAAACATCCTGTGCACAATTGGATGCTATTTAATCTACGCAAACGATGTACCCAAAGGAAGTAATGTTTAGTTTGAATGTTAATTTTTATGCACTGGTGATTTAAGTTGTTGAATTTTGCTGCTTGCTTAGGATTACGTGCTACCTACGCACATAAGCGCTCTTCATACGCGTACCCAAATATTCAAATCCATTAATCCTCTTATCAATGTCCGATGCAATATACGTTAGCTAAGAAAATCTGTCGCGCACGTATTCAACACCTGACTTAGCTAAACTCTGGGAATGCCTTGTATGTCTGGCTGTTAAGTTGATTTCTTTTTGGTAATTACTCACCTTGTTTTATGTGTGTAATTGGAAAGTATACAAGACATTCTAAAACTCTTGATACTGTTCGTTGTGCATCGTCCATGTATTTCTTCCACAGAGACTCAAAATGCAAAGGAGAACTTGGAAGAAACGCAGTTAATGAGGCGAACATAGCCCTAGAATCGCAATAGCCCCAATATATGCAGAACTGTAAATCTAAAAGCAGAACTGCCGTTGAAGCTTGCGTCCGTTGCATGTCATTTAACGTCTCTCTCGAACCTGCGCGGAGACGCGATTCCCTCGTTACAGTCTTATTTACAACGCTTTGTCTGCCGCGCAGTTGTGTAGCCGCCGGCCTAAAGCGCGCATTCTCACTAAGCACCAGCGCTTCCACACAGAAATTACCGGGACTAAGCAAGAATGTGGATAATCGCAAGTCGTAGACCGGAAAATAATGATCGGCTTTGATTCAAGATGAGGTAACTGGACTCGGAAAAACTTCGCTTTCTTCGATACGGAATAATTTTTTTAAAATTACTCTGCCCATATCGTCATACGTGGTTGTAGTGTTAATATCTACGTAATTCTGTTTATAATTATAAACAAATTTAATTGTCAAAAAAGCAGTTGCAAACTGCGTATGTCCATGTGGAGGGCAAATAACTAATTTACTCTCCCATCAATTCCGATAAAGGGTTCTAACGGAAAGGTGGATTTAACATTTCAACAACCTTCTAACAATAAAAATAGTTCGGTACGTGTTCGGTAATATTAACATAATACCAACAAATTAGTATTTAATAAAACACAAAATATTTGTTTCAGAAGTACCTATTATTATGAAACTGTAGATTATTCTGAAAGTATTGTTTATAAATAATAACCATTAAATAACATTAAATTGGAGATTTATTATTTCAATAGATGCCACCCCTAGGCAAGAGCCTAGCGAACCTGATTAATGTGCATACATTAATGTAATGCTCGTATTATACATGTATATTTTTGAAATTACTTTGATGAGAATTTGATGTTCTTATTTGTATGTTGATCTTGTTCGTAATTAAGTTTGTCCTATTATTATTCATGAGCAATAAAACTACTTTAAATTTGAACGTAATTTCGAAGGGATTTTCTCTCGATATTAGATACCAAAATACTCGAAATTTTTCGTGCATTACGTCTGCGTAATGCGATTTTGATGGCATTGAAGAATATGGCATCATTGTTGTGGGATGAAGAGATGAATATTTCATAAGAGACTCCTAAAGGTTGGGATTTAGCGCCATTTAGCTTTGGTATTGAGTGCTGCTGGTGGTACAAATAAGCTTCCATTGCATCTTTTGCGGGGGGGGGGGGATTTTCCTTCTCGAGATCCGCGCCCCGTGGCGTCGGCATCGGAGGCTGCCGGTGCGTCTTCGTGAAGGAACGAGCTCTTGGGGTCAGGGACGGCACGTCGGCGTTCGGGTCGGGGTGATTTTGCATAACCGGACTCGCAGGTGGCCCCCGGTGTCGAAAACTGCTGCCTACGTTAGCGCTCCTCATGTTTTTACGCGCTTCGGGAGTATTACGTGAGGTTTGACATGCGTCAAATATTTCTGCGTGTGGGTTCTCTAGAGTTGTTTTCGATGTGTCGTTAATACTTCATTAGGTTATCACAGTTCTAACTTTGATTTAACGAGCGTTTTCGTACACAATTTCTTAGTTTGTAAAATTTCTTACAACGTGTCGACCCCTGTTTGAGTCTTCGTCAGGCTCATATAATATTCACAACTTTATTTCTTTATTACGTGACAAAAAATAAATATTGTGTTAAATAAACATTAGGAAAGAAATCTAATAAGCATTCATAAACGTTTGATAATTTCTCCATGTCTGTTTATAAATTTATGCTCATCAGAGATGTTGTATGTTTAACTCCAAATGGTATAAATTTACAAACAGATACGGAGAAAGTATCAAATGTTTATGAATATTTATAATAATTTATTCTCAATGTTTTTTAATACATTTATTAATTTTTTCAACTTAACGAGCAATTTTTGTAGACAATATTTTTCGCAATTTCTCATGTTTCGACTCAACGAGTGCAATCCAAAAGGATGCATCTTAAAGAAGCAGAACGCAGAACGTTTCGACTGTTGTTAGAGTCTTCGTCTTCAATTGACATTCATAAATTTATTGCATTATTACATGACAAAAATAAATGTTTTAAATAAACATTAACAAAACTTATAATAAGAATTCATTAACATTAATAATTTCTCGGTGGCGAGCCCTAAAACCCCAATTTAAAAAATCTCCGTATCTGTTTGTACATTTATACACATCAGAGATGCTGTATATTAAAACGTCTCCAAATTGTATAAATTTTCGGACAGATACGGAGAAATTATCAAATGTCCAGGATTACTTACTATAACTTTTTGATAATGTTTATCTAACACATTTATTTTTTGTCACGCAACTATGTAATAATGTTATGAATGTCCATTTGAATCTGACATTACCTGAGAAAATACGAAATTTTCTTCGAAAAAGCTAGTTATGTTGAATTAAGCAAATGCATTATTAGACGTTGATAAGTAATTAATCGTTCGTATTTTAAATAAATAGAGATTTTAGATTATAATTCATTCAAGCCATTGATTCAATTTAAATATTGTGAAAAAAATTGACATGTTTTGAATGCTAAGCGTAACATATTAGCAAGCCGAATTAGCAAAAAAAAGTTGAAATCTTTTCCAGTAAGTAACATCATTGTCTAAATCAAATTTAAAAAATTTCAGCAAATTTTAAAATTCCTATTTCTTTTAATACATATCAGAGTCACTGGGTGCTGAAAAATTATTTTCTTTTTACCTCAATCTCATGAAAACTGCACAGAAAAAAATTGAGGAGCATATTGAATTCTTTGTTTTCAACGAATAAAGGGGTGGAATCTTATATAACAAAGTCGCTAGTCTCTATTCATGAACTAAAGTAACTACTATTTAAAAAAAAAATAATTTGAGGCACAAATCAAGCACTTTGTCACTTTTTCACTTTATTCCAAACAGAACGGGCTCGTTTTTCATTACTGTGTACATACGTCTTGGAAACGCAAAAACGATTTCAATGCAAATTCTTTTCTTTTTCTTTTAATTAACGGGATTGGAGAGGAGGGGATGTTTCTGCGAAGGAGCTGTGAGGGGGAACCTGACGCGTTTCCGCGTGCAATGAGAGTCAATTAGGATTTTTTGTTTTGTTTTGTTTGAAAGAGGGAGCTTTATGAGGAGGAACAGTGCTGCGCACCTGTTCCGCTGCGGCGCTGAAAGACGTCCGCTCGTTAAGAAAGATGGGCTGTCCCCCCTTCTTCGCTTCAGCGGCGGCCTCTTCGTCAGGATACATGACTGCCCCGCCCTGTCCCCTATATCGCCGGGGACTCGAAGTCTCTGGCAGGATTTGCGGAGTATTCTGAGGGCGGTATCTGCTAGCATTGAAAGGCAAGATAATTCTCGGTAGGTTACGTCAAGTGGAGCTGATACTGGAGAGAGAAATTAGAGCAGTATGTGCAAGAAATGCCGATAAGATAGAAGATGACGCGGCTGCCACCTCGAGACAGGGACGGGCACCAACAGAACTACTGTAAATTCTACTACTATTAATGTCCATTATGTAATCTAATTAAGTAAATAATTTAAAACTTCCGAACTTTCGTCCATAAAAGGTCGNCTTCCATCCATAAAAGGTCGTAAGTTTTTAATAATTTATTTAATTAGAACTACTGTAAAGTTACAAAATGCGGAGAAAAAATGGAACGGAAATAGAAGAGAGATTTACCCAGTTATTGACAGAGTGTATAGAGACACAAAATGTAAAAAAAATAAAAAATAGTAAATTTCAACACTGCCTATGACAAGTCTCTGTGGNGTAAGTTTTTAATAATTTATTTAATTAGAACTACTGTAAAGTTACAAAATGCGGAGAAAATGTGGAACGGAAATAGAAGAGAGATTTACCCAGTTATTGACAGAGTGTATAGAGACACAAAATGTAAAAAAAAAAGAAGTAAATTTCGGCACTGCCTATGACAAGTCTCTGTTGATCATGAACATAAATTCGTTTTGAATCCCTTTTTTTTCATTCTGTTGTTACACATTGAATATATCACCTAAAATTTATTATAGTTATTCAGTTAGTACACGTTTCGCCTACGAAATTTTTGCGGGTTTTAATGGAACGTTTAAGAAAGGAGAAAAAATATAAGAGAATTGTGTCAACATATGTGGTGCCAAATTTAGCTGTGTGAAAGCGGTTTTGTCTAAATAGCCAACTCTGCATATAAGAAGCGGATGTTCGGGAGTCTTCTATAATTTTAAATGCAATGCGGTTAGTGTTAAGAGTGTATTGGTTTAATGTAGGTACATTGGATCATTTGGATGAAGAAAATGTATATTATGTTTATAACGTGTTTTTACCCATACAAATCTCGCAACTGTGCTTCCTCGCGCTCCCGCACCTCTACTCGGTTGAACATGTTCTGAAATATGTATTTTTAATATTCCTTGACGCACGTATGGTCTCTTAGAATTTATAGGGATCAATATAAGTCCTGTCTCTTANTTCTATATTCACGAATCATGTATTGACTAATACCAGATGGACACGTAAACGTTTTTGATAATAATTATTTCTAAAATAACCTAAAATGTGCTTCCGGAACATTCCTGTTTTGTGTGAACAAAACGGAATATTTTTTTACCGTTGCTATACACTGTACCTTCCATCCGACTGGAAGCGGATATCGCTGATATCTTCACCCTCTGTTCCATTCCGATTGTTAAATCCAGTGTCCTGCGAGAATCCGATTGGGATCCGGAGAACATTGATGCACTCGACGCTGACGTTTCCGCAGAAGCGAATCTAATACTCGTCCATGTCTCTCATGGGACGTCAGTGATTCGTATGCGATTGAGGGCTTCGCTGCGATCGAGGGATTTCTCGTGGATCCTTGAGGACTGGCGATCGTGCTTATTCTCTTTCCTTGTGGCACTCCGTCGGATGTTTTATGAATTTTCCTCTTTCAGGATCGTATTCCAGTTGATGAAACGTGTGTGCTCCGGGAATATTTTGTTCAGTGTCGAGAGTACTGTGTCTAGAAAATTGTCTTTCCAGTGCAGTATTCGGAAGAATTTTCTAGATCTAGTTACATAGGATACTCCATTTTGGCGTTCTTAGGGATCTGAGAATTCTTATTTTCCATGGCGTTAATGTATGTTTAGTCATAAAAACAAGCAAATTTATTAGTTGGTTCATTTGAATCACGTGTCTGTGACTTCTCTTTATAGAAATGACTATGAAATGACTATGAAAAATGACTAGAAATGACTGGTATTGATCGCCCATCGGGGCATGGGTGTGTGATTCAAATTGTTTTTGGTCCATGATTTATTTATTTACGGAGAATTTTGTGAAGCTTAATTATCTACATTTTACGATGCTTCTGTAGCTAGAATTATTAGGGTAATCATAACGTATTTTTTGGCAAATCGGAAGAAGATTATTTTTATGTAACTGTCGTGGAGGTTTTCCCCCAGATATTTTCGAAGAAAGATTCAAAAACATAGTTCAAGTATTAGGTAGAAGAACGAAACTTCTAAATTATTCCTTTTTCCGTTTTTAGTTCTAAATTATTCTTTTTTCCGGTTATCTATAGTACCACTTAGTAGCCTTCGTCTAATATTTAGAGTACGAGACTCATATGATAGATCAAATTATGTTATAAATACTTTAAATTTATGAGGTGTAAGGTTTGTTGACCTTAATTCAAATCTATCCAGTGTCTGTATGTATTTTTTGGTGTAATTGATGAATCTTTAATTTACATGGAATGCAATCAATGTTCATATGTCAATGTATCTTTTCGTTCATCGAAACCTTTTTCATATTTATTGCTGCATGATAATTATGTTTATATAGCAAACATACACACATGACCGATTCATATCGAATTTTGACGTAATATGAGGATAAATACATTTTGCATAGAAATGATCTCATCAGTATTCTGGTTGTCATTTCATTAACGTTGGCATATCCTGTTATGTCATTTGAATGTATGTTTTATTTTATTAACGCAAACAGAATTTCACGGTTACATTGTGGATCTTTTATTATGTTTCCTGAACGTAGATAAATATTGTATACATCCTCCCAGAAGTCTTCTATCAAGAAAGAAAGAACGGCCGAATTTGGCTCTTAGTTTTGTATGTAAATAATCGTAAAAGGTTTAGTTTTAACAGTGAGGTACAAACGTATCCTGCTTTAGATTGACCATTTTTTTATAAATCGTTGTTAAAATATTTCATATGCAATCGAGATATTCTTATTGTTATGGATATATTATTCTGTGCGGTACTCATCGTCTAATAAATTTTCAACCTCCAGTATTTGTGTTACTTTCTCCTAGTGTGTTTTTTATGTTTAATTTTTCTCTTGAAGTCTCTCCTTTGGGGTGGATATCTCACACTCTTGTTTGTACCACATTTACTCCATCATTTTTTTATTATTTAGTTTTACCAATTCGGACAGCGTTGTCTGAAATGTTACGGGGTGCTTTGTGTATTATAGTATTGTTTTACTGATAATATCATATCTAGAACAGATAACATTCCTTTACATGAATACCGAGGAAAATATTTGCTGTGATACCATTATATATAAATAAATACTGCTGAGAACTAACACAATAATGAATGAAAATTTAAAAAATAAAGGAACATAATTATAAAACATAAATTTACAGTACTATACAATAATACATTGCCATGTATTCGTCTATTGATACTGCATGATGATCTGCTTAGTTGTCTATTTCACAATTGAATTGTTGGAATCGTTCATATATAATTTTGTTCTGTATATTTCTGGGTAAACTGGGGTTCCTATTAACCCCTTTCTCGTCCAAAAATCTCCATTCTGCACCATACAACAGACACTCCCAAAGGACATGTTCAGGGGTTTTTTTCTGCTTCGTTACATATAATAATAATAAATTTATTGTCAAAAAAGCAGTACAAACTGCGTATGACCACGTAGAGGATAATAAACTAATTTACTCTCCAAAGCAAGCAAGGGACCATCCCATCAATTCCGATCAAGGGCCCTAAGGCAGAGGCGGATTCAAACATTTCTGCAAACATTCCTAGATAAGATGAAAAGTTAGCTACGAGTTATAATACTAATAGAATGTCAATATGTTTGTAATTTAACGCAAAAAATTTACATGTACAAATTATTATCGATCGAACTATAGATTATTCTGAGTATAGTGTTTAAAAATCATAAGAATTGAAATAATACTAAATTCACGATGTATTGTTACAATAAACACGCCACTAGACAAAGCCTAGAGAACCTGTATAAGAAATCCGCCTCTACCCGAAGGAAAACCGGAGAAAAACCCGGGCCAGGATTGGGCTACAGAATTTATGTACACAACCGTGCCAAAGTCGAGTACACATAAAACTAAATTAATATGAGTCATAAGACAATACAATCATGCAAAAAAATAGTTTTTTAAAAATTGATATAAGTTGTTTAAAAAGTACTACAGCAATGGCGTGATAAAGTACAAGACGGATTTAACTTTTATTAAAATCAATCAATTATTTTACATTGTAGAAGCACTGGCGCAGGAGGTAGTTTTTAACCGCGGATTTGAAGAGATTCAATTTCATAATATCTTTTATATTCTTGGGAATGGAATTATATAGATCGATTCCCGAATGATACGGTTCTTCTTGGCAAAGAGTGGTTGACACTCTGGGGCGATGAATATTATTCCTATTGCGAGTATTGTGTTCGTGAACAAGACTGTTTCGCATGAAGCAAGGGAATTGTGTGTCATTCTTTTTTTTTTCTAATCGTTTTAACTACACCAAAAAGTCTCCGTGTCCAGTTGTATATTGTGATTTTATTGATTCTCAAGTCTTTGGATTATGTTTTTGTAGTGCTTCATGTGGGTCTAGAATTTTCTGTTTCTCTTGAACACCCAAGTCTGTAGCGGTGCGAGAACGAGATTAAATCACTTGGTCATAAGGAGAGCTAACCGTCTGCTAAGGCGGCCAAAAGTGATAATTCGATGTGACACTAGGGCGTGCAGAATCTTTGTTAGTCGAGAAGGATCAATGGTGTACGGTTCCACTTCCACAACTCATTTGCAATATCAACAATATCTACTTTGGAAATTATACATGGGGTCCTACCATTAGACTTACGTTTCATCAAACTGAAGTTCAGAAGATTACTAGAAATTGATGGGAAAATAGAAATCAATGGAACAGTTTACACTCGGGATAGAGAAGAATCAAGAGAGGAACTAATAAAGCATGTTCTTGAAGCATGGAAAACCAGGTGGAGTAATAGTATAAAAGGGAGAATATCATTCAGTTATATACAAAATGTAGGCTTTGCGTACAAGGAACGTAATTTGAATTTATTTCGGAGCATGGGAACTTCAATGATTTCGTGAACAAACGGGGAATAAAAGATAACGCAAAATGTATGTGTGGAGAGGAAGTGAAACATGAGAACATGAGATGTGGGATTGTATACTATACGGGGAGGAACGAGCAACATGCATACAATTTTTGAAAACGAGATGAGATTTTGAACTTAGGGGTACGACCAAGAAAACTGCAGCAAAAGAGACATACGGTGCATACAGAGATTTCGTCACGCAGCTAGGACATATAAGAGATGCGTTAAAAAATGAACAAGAAGATTAATAAAGAGGGATGAGTTGTGAGATAGGAGAATTTGGGACAGACATAGTGAAGAAACGCTAACGACAAAGAACGAAGGCCAAGACAGAACATTTTGTGTCCGCTACCCGTGGCAGGGGTTGGAGCACTGGTATAAACAGGAATCATGAGACGGGATTAAGGGTAATAGACAAAAGATTAATTATGTACGTATGTATGTATGATCAAAAAGAAAAATGAAATGAACTCATTTCGTGGCAGGTGTCTGCATTTCTTCTCTTTGCTTGAGTGCACTACACATTCGCTATATTCTCTTAAGTTTAAGCGATATATTCAGATACGTAATCAGGAGATGAGCTCGTAGGGCCAAGACTACTTCTGAAAATTTTATATATTTGTGATGTAAGACCTTTATCTGTTTAAAGTGTTATTACTTTACCATTTTTATGATTAATAATAATAAACAACTGAAAAAATGAAAACATTGTAAGGACAAATAACATTCCAGATAATTTCAATAAATGTTTCGTGAGTGCCCCCTCCGAAATACATTTCTTACACGGTCCTGGATATTCCACCTCACAATACTGTGTTCAATTTTCACTCATCATAATGTAATTCTTTCCTCAGTGCAGTGACGTACATTTATTTTCCTGGATAGCTTTTGTAAATTCAATGTTTTTGTGTTATATAAACACGCACGCTTTCTGCTCAGCATTTAGGGTGACATATTCACATTTTCTAGTCCATTTTTCTGACCAGTCAACTATTTTCATTATATTACAAGGACTAATTTACCATAGATCTTCAAAAGTGTGACCAACAAATCGTATCTTCAGAAATTCTACTGCTATTAACGTCAATTATATAATAATTAAAAAACAGCAACTAATATAAGACCTGCGACAGCGATGGTCTAGTGGTAGAGTCTTCGTTTCCGCGATCCCGTTGGCTGAGCAGTAGAGCATGGGTTCAAACCCTGCTCGGACGAACTAGGTGAGGTTTTCAGCTGGGGTTTTCTTCACATACTTAAAATGTTCGGTACCTCAGGTTCCCCGGCAACCCAACGTCTCTCCTTCCCAATTCCCTCTCTCTAGTCCAACGGTTAGGTGGAAGTGTAGGCCTCATGGCCTGAACCTCGCCAAAAGATAATAAAATAAATAAATAAATAAATACAAAATAGATGGTATTCGTCCATAATGTCGTAAGTCTTAAATTATTTACTTATCTTTATAAGTCCATGATTCGATTCTGACCAAGAATACATTTTAAGCATTCCTTAGTTTTCCCTATACTTTTTTATTCAGACACAAGGTCGTTTCCAAACGCAAGACGACCGTTTTTGGTTTCCGCCCGAGGCACAAGGTCTGCTCGTTGCGTGCCTTTCATTGCTGTGTTTTGTAGAAGAAACGGTCGGCATTTTCTGCGTTCTTGTCTCTTATGTTTTGATTGATTTACTACATAACCCCTTCATACGAACTCAGACGGAAACAACAAATCATCTCTATAAATAATATGTGGTCGTGAATCACTCAATATCGCGCCTGGAAATAAAATTATTTGAATTGTCCATTGTGTGGGTTTGAAGCGACTCTAAGAAATGATATTTTATATTTTTGTGTTCAAATATCTTCCTTTTTTTCTTCTAGTAAGAAACCCNCTTCTAGCAAGAAACCCTATCACTGATGAAACATTTGTTCGAGTTAATTAGGTTAACGAGATTATCAACATGCCACTTCTATTGCCACGCATGAAACATTCAGAACAATCAATGTTTGTAATAATCTTTACAGTCTTATTACGTTTTTCCTATTATATTTGCTTCCTTTCTTACGTTCCCATATACATAGTATATAGAACGTTTTGTAATCGTGAAAAAATTCGAAAGCGAGATTTCGACGGAAATATCCGTTTTGGCGATCTTTGATTCTGAAAAACTGGTATTTGGTATAATGTCCGTCCGTCTGTCTCTCTGTTTTTTTGTTGGGGCTTTAGGGCTCGTCTACATCGAAGGTCATTAGAGCCCATTCTGTCTCTGTGTGCAGAGATTCTGAGTAAACGGATGAATTAATTCGCATTTCGTATTTAGGGTAGAATTTACTTGTCGATGCACGTGCTCTATTTTTTTTTACTTTAAAGTAAAGGATTCTTAACATGAATGTCAAAGTACTGTTTTGAATGTTTCTCAAAAACGGCTCAAAGGTTTTTGTACTTTAAGTACAATTAGTATGCATTACATCCGCATTAGCGGTATTTTGCTTGAAAATTTTGTATAGAGTATGTTGCAGACAGAGGAACGTATATGAAAAAGTATGTGCTATGGTTTAGCACCACTAGTTTATACTTGAAGTGAATACTTAAGACGTCAGGAGAACCTGAGTTTTTTCGTTTTGAAAATGAATTCAAATTATTCAGTTTACAGAAAGATTTGTTTGTTGGGTGATTTTTAAGAAAATAACAGTAAACGCGTAAGAATATATAATACGATATTTCGAAATCACTAACAAAGATGATTTTTTTAAATTGTATCGTATTACTTATTAAATGTATTTGGAGGTAAAATAGACCAAATCATGAACCACTATTACCGAAACATTCATCAGCACCATTCGCTTCTTCAGTTGCTCGATTGCTTCGGCTGCGCTGCGATACTAGCGCCCCTCTCCGCTGCGGAGACCCACCCAACTGATGTTTGCCGTGAGGGCGCCACCGTCTCGGACGCTGCGCGGCAGTCTCACTGCGCGCCCATTATCGAGCTTCATGGCTAATCAAGCGGGACGCCCTCCTGGTAATTATTAGGTAAATACGCCTCCATGTATTTACTGAGGAAGAGTCGTTGCGCTTCAGCAAACAGAAGTGGTCTTCTTCTTTTCCTTTTCGGGTTTCCATCTTGTTCTCGAACGTGTGTTGGTTGCGTGGAAGCGCTCCGACGGCGAAGTGTTGGCTCTCGGAAGACAAACGGCTTTTCATTTCACTTTCTGGAGGAGCTTTGTAATGCTATGGTTTGAGATGGTGCGTGGTTTACGCATGGTTGGGTTCACACTGGTGAAGGAGATTGAGGTTAAGTGTGACACGTTTTTCCTTTTGATTTCTGTAGACGTATTTCGTTCTTTACGACTCCCGACAAACGTATTTATTTTCTTTCCGGAGACTCCTTATATTTAAATATAAATAAATATTTTTGTAAAACTCAACTATGTTTTTTCTTTTAACACTCCGTACCTTATTCGCTTCCCCGATTTAATACGCATCTTATAGTTATTTATGTACCGTATTATTTAATGTGCTTTATTTGGTTATGCCTCGGGGTCTCCCGGAGAGAGGAACGATGATGATGATTTGGATTGAACAAGGTGGATGAATTCACTGTCACAATGAAGGGCAAATTACCACGCCTTGTGCTGTATTGGAACCTACTGATTGATGCTTTCACCTCTAACGTCATCGAGAAGATAGTTAAGAGTTCGATTATTTACAAGATCCTATTTTTAATTATTTTTAATTATTATGATCTCAACATAGTTATTTGTTGAGAAAACGTACCCCCAAAGAAATTGTATTTCTGATCGTATATGGCATATCTTAACAAGTGTAAACACAACTTGAACCACGTAATTCATTGTTCCCTCAGTGCTGCGAGATTATTTTGACTCGCGTATACATTTAATAAAATATAGAAAAATACATTGCATTAGTACTGTCACATAGTCGTGACCTCATTTCTGTAGACTTAGTCAAGACTATGTATTACACACAAATGATGAGTCGACGCAAACGAAAAATGGTATCCTTAGTGAGGTTGATTTGTTTCGTCAGAAGATTATTTTTCTTGACATTACACTGTACATAATTGTTCGACGAAAGCACCTTTTCTTCCAAGTGAATCTTCATTTTCCTCGACGTGAATATTCGTATTAGCGTAATAAGAGGGTTGCTACTTATTGGCTTATTCCATACTGCAGCTATCCCTGCTCACATCCAGCAAAATCTCCCCATTTACCCCGATATATTATCTTCTCATAAGATTGTATATACAACGCAGATGAGAAATATAAACTATGGAAAATAAAATCAATAGTTCTCGATTGGAGGGGACAATTATAAGGGATATGGAAATGTAAATTTTATTGTAAATTCGGACCACCACGATTTCGCATCTGACCCACTGTGTGTCGTCTGTGAGTCCAGGAGGCCATGAGGTTCCCAAGTCCTTCTGATGACTCCAGTGAGGAANGCTGTGTTGTAAATTCAGACCACAACGATTTCGCATCTGACCCACTGTGTGTCGTCTGTGAGTCCAGGAGGCCATGAGGTTCCCAAGTCCTTCTGATGACTCCAGTGAGGAATGCGACTCGTGTGTATTCAGTGTTGCCCTCTGGCCTCCTATGAACTGTGTGGGACCGCAGAAATCACACTGGCTTCTTTCATCCACCATTCTTTCATCCCATTCGTTCTTCTGGATTTTGTTTGTCCCTTATGCCCCGCCATTTCTTTTTATTTATCGTGAACGGAGGATTCAATGGTGGTGTATTCAAGGTAAGGGCGTTTAGTGTTCGGTATTTTCTGATAACAAATTTAGATTTTTGTCATAAGCTATCCCACTATGGATTTTGAACATTATTTTGGTTATGAATTTAATTAAACATATGTATTACATTCTTTTCTATCTCTAATGAAAGTACGCATTTACTATTATAAATGGTGTGGTAATTTAAAATCGTCAATGGTGTGGATCAATACCACCCTAATATTATACAAAAAATTTATTGTAGAGCTATTTTCGTCTATCATTATTATATAGTAATTTTTCTATAAAAGTTTACAAAAATTTATAATATAATGCAGCAAATTAAATTATACATTTTGAGTGAAATTTTATTTTTCACTTAGTTCAATTTTGTTAGATTGAAAAATATTTTTTGATGTTTTGTATAATTATGAAAATACAATTAACATACTTCATTACAACATTTACTATTGCTGGGTAAGTGACATGTACATGAATAAGAAAAAATGTTGATGGAGATATTCCTATGGCGTATTAATTCGATGGGTATGCATAGTCCTAATTTAAAGATGTATCAAACTGAGGTGAGATAATAAAAAGAACACATTACAATATTTAACTATGCTGTTTCAGAATGTTGATTTAAATATTTTTGATTGGTGCGATGTGTGAATTGGCCATTTTCCTCAGCAAAGTTGCCTTAAACATTTAATCAAGAGAAAAAATAAACCTTTAATTCATACCCTCAACTATTAGGTGATAAAATACCTCTTTATTATTGAAATTCGACCATTCTTTTTCTTGTTTATGTTAGTTGGATGTTGATATTTCAGTTAGTATTTTGAGAGGTTTTAAATTATCCGGCTTATTATGAACCAAATGAGAATGAAATGCAATTTTCATTGCTGTGCTAATAATGTTGCATTGGTTTTTAATTTACTCGTTGATATTGTATATTAATGATACTGATTTCAGTTTTGTTACGAAATGACTTTGAAATCTCTGCTCTTTCCTTACAAAAATGTTCATAAAAATGAGGTGGATGTATAAAAAGTACAAATTGGTTTCTGTGAGGCGAGCGAACATAGGAGATATTTTATTTTAGTTACTAGTGTCCTTATCAAAAATAATTAGTTATTTTTCATAATGTTGAGAGATTTCGGAGAATAAGCTTGACCCCNGTGCAAGATTTTAGGGCTCTAATTACCTCGATGTCGACGAGCCGTAAAGCCCCACACAAAAAGAAAAGAAAGATAAGCTTGGAACGTCAATGGAACGAGTCTCACCCTTTCTCTGTTTAAGGCTCAATAACACGAGAACACACACACACACACAAATTGTGTGAACCAAACACTAGTCCTATGTATCCTTATGTATTTTGACGCGCAAAATCCGAATAGGAATTGGTCCATCACCCTCCCCTCCCTCTAGTTTTTTTAAACCGCGAAAATTGTCCTTAAATACTGATAATACGAAAAATGATAGAGCAATTCTGACCTCCGGATTCGGATTCGGCGCGTCAAAATACATGAGGATGCATAGGTCTAGTCTTAGATTCAGACCAATTTTTATTTTTTGGGTGCGTGTGTATTTAATAGCTTTTACTCGGAAGCGGGTATATATAATAGAATGAAACAAAATAACGAAGGTTTCTTATGTACAATAACAGGGTGTGATGAAGGAACAACTCTAAAGCTTTCACGATAAATCTCCCGTACAATTAACACCTAACCTCTCTCGTTCCTTCTTCATTTTATTTGCCTCGCGAAATATTTCTACTGTCGAAGTGTTAATCGCTGGCCAATAGCGTCAGTTGTACGCGCAGTCTTTCATTACAACCAGTCGTGTGTCGTATTAATAGCCATATTATTCCTACATCTGTCCGGAATGTTTGAGATAAATCGCAACTGTTGCAGTCCTGTAATATGTTTGATTTATTAACCCTCCATACTGCGTTGAATGTTCCGTCCCTTATTTTCTTTTCCCCTCTTGACGTTCCACTAATGGTTATTTTGCTTGATTCCTATCAGTAGCTTCGCTGCGTGTGTTTTCGAACGCTCTTGCTTGAAAGGTATTCGTCGCTACGTTGTTGGCGGCAGTGCTTCGTTGAATGTTATTTGCCAGAGGGCTTTACACCCACTCTGTGTTGAGTTCTTCATTTTGGAACGTTAAAGGCTCACCTTTCGTTCATTTTTCAAATAATTTTTTTTTCCCCTAAGCGGAGGTAATGAGCAGAGACCTTAGTTGCTACTCCTGTCTGAAGTCTGAATTAATGTTATGCTCGCAAAGCATTATTTTTATTTTTATCTTCTTTTTTTTATTTATAACATACGTTCTTTATAGCTTTCTTGCTTTTTTGTATCTTGAAGAAATTGGCTGTGAGATGCTTTACGATCATTTAAAGGTTTCTCGTGTTCCTTTTCTTTTACTTCGTGTTCTGCATTATTTCTAATTGACTTTGAGGTCGCGGATGCAATTTGGCTTTGACAGTGATTCTTTAATGAATTCCCCTACAAATCCGCTTCCTTAAGACTTTTTTTCATCGTCTTAGCTTCGCCTTTGCACTTTTCCCTCAAAGCTGGTTCCCCTCTATTATTTTCAATGAGTTTTTTGTTCGTTACGTGATATTATGGAACAAGGAATAAAATTTACCTTCATAAATTTTAGATATACTTAACCCTTGTGATTTAATCGGCAGATACTGCTTTCCTCCATCTGCTAGTAGTAGGCAAGTTTAATTCGGTTTTCCTATTTACTACCCTACATTTATGAAAAACCTATGATAATGCACGATCTGGAGCATGACGTCTTTCCTGTCCGATTCCCTACAAATATTGTTTATACCAGCATGATCAGACGCGTCAGAGCTGTCATTTGTCAGGACTCAAGTAGTAAAGTCCTTTTCGAATGAATGAGTCAAGTATCATCTTTTATTGATGTAATTTTAAATGTTATTATCTCGCAAAAGAGGAAATGATGGATCTTTTAATTCTCTATTAAACCATACTTCATTTATGTGATTTACTGCGTTCGGTTATGCAGAAAATGAACTATATTTTTTGCTAAAAGTAATGAATTCTTCTAGTTTTCACGTTTTCTGTTTTACTGTGTGAAAGATGAAGGGGTCTGATTATCCTTTCTAGGTCTCGGTTGACCAGTGCGTTTTAATTTTCAATTCACACCCAGCGTGGTATACAGAATGAATCCGGATTCGTGGTACAAAATTAAGGTTGATACAAGACACAGTAACAATAATTTATTGCATACGAATGTATGAGCGCAAGTGACTCGGTGAGCCGACAAACACACACAAAAAAGAGAGAGAGAGAGAGAGTTGAAAGGAAAGACAAAATATTCATTGACAGTGTCGTTGACAATTGCAATGTTTACCATAGCTGTTCAAATTTCGTCCACCAATACATGCTTGACGGCGTACACTTGCAAAGATGCCAGGTGTTTCATGCCCACGTGCAGCAGCTACGGATATTGGGAAACGAGATCCTCATCCGAGTCAAGTGGACTTACATAAACATGAAAGATTCTTCAGATGTTCCCATAGAAAGTAATGTTTATGCCCCACCGCGTCACTTGCACCCATACATTCCTTTACAATAAATGATACGACCGAATAGGGTGGTCTAGTGGTAGTCTTCGCTTCCACGATCCCATTGGCTGAGCGGGAGAGCGTGGGTCGGTCGAACTAGGCGAGGTTTTCAGCTGGGGTTTCCCTCACACAAATGTCGGTTCGATACCATAAGTTCCTCGGCGACCCAACGTCTCTCCATCCCAATTCCTTTATCCAAGCCCAACGGTTAGGTGGAAGAGCAGATCTTACCGCCTGAACCTCGCCCAAAAGGCATAAAATGAATAAAAATAAATGAATGATTGTTCCAGTATCCTGTACCAACCATTAAAGTTAGTACCGAAAATGCGGGACGATGAGACGAACTCAAATATGTTCGGCAGCCGTTTCATTCGAGACCATAATACTAATGGGTAAGATCCAACCCCATTCTCAGCTGAGTAAACCTCTTCATTTCTATATCCGGAGACATCTCAAGGTTTCCGAGCGAACTGATATCTCAGTGCTTCAGTTTCCCTCCCTCCGCCCCGGGAGTCTGTGGAAACTTAGTTTACCCACTGAGATCGCTGGAGTCGGTCAAGATTAGCTGAGTTTGCGACAGTGTCTGGGAGAGGGTGTGCGACGGTGCTTTACATTTCCTTGCACGCACGACTCACGCACCCTTCGCACATAGCACCCTTTGAGCCCATCACTTAGCGCCCCTCGCGACGCTGTCCCTTCTCTTTTCCTTCTGCACCTGACGCCTCGTGCCCATGCAAGAGAGTAAATTCGAAAGGACACCCCTTCATTTACATATCCGAGAAACCCTTTGCTAAGACAGTTGCGAATTAAAATACTGCCTGAAAAATTGTTCTATTAAATTCTGTGTGAAAATGTATATTTTTCTATGTCCTTTATTTTTTGTTTGCAAGAATCTTCCGGATTAGAAATAAAAATAGAAAACATTGATTACATTTATAAATATAATTTGAAATGAAAAAGAATTGCTTGGCCTTTGAACCACGGATATCAGATAGAAAAAATGCCAGATGAGATTTATAACCTAAGTGATACACAACGGGATGTACTTGTATGTTCAACATATCCAATATTTCGGCGCTGAAGAAACAACACCGCATAAGTGACATTTTGTTTGGAAATCGTATTTTTTGTATTTCCATGGAAATGTATTTCGCGTGTTCTCACGACGTAGTTCGTCGAAAATTCAACAGAATAAGCTGATGTAGTTTTTCCACTGATCATAACACCGCATACTTCCACTACATATATAACTTAGTTTATTATCCCCCATGTGGTCATACAAAGTTTACCACAGCTTTTTTGACAAAAAAGTTTATTTATTAATTTATTCATAATGATAAAACCGCCGATGTACATTAAGGTCTTTCAGCTTTCCAGGAAAGTTTGCTTTCGTCACATAGCTGTGTTGTTTCTAAAGCGACAATTTGTATGTTTCTTACGCTAGTCATTTCGTGTGCATTGACACCTATGACAATAATGCATGATTTTTCGATGGTTACGCGATCAGGGTTGTATTCTGTGGAAGTCCATTAGGAAGTGCTTTGGAAAGTGTATTATGCGTACCCGCGCAACGTCATGATGACTTTCTTCAAATATTCATCCCGCGAGATCCAAATTTTGTTTAACGAGTTGATAGATGATAGTTTCTTTCATTTAAAAAAGATTCAGAACATTCAAAGGAAGTCGCCAGATTGCTCGTTCCATCTGAAGTAATCATCTCTTATAGTCCTCGCGGCGAAAGAATAGTAACGAGATATATCCAATGGAGCAAAAGCGCTGCGTAGTCGTATGTCTGCTGAAGGGGATGACCTAGCGTAGCTCCACCCATTCCAGACGTAATGCCGTGGCACCCATAAACTGCTATATCCTGTAGAAAAGCTAATTTCAAGCATCCTCCTTGCGACCAAAGGTTAGCGATCTAGTGACAGGTACAGTTCGTATGTAACAATTACTGCTGGTTCTTCGGATAGGCTGATGTAGATGGCAGCATCCGAACGTAACCTCACTAACAGTGACGGAACTACCAGTAATCAAGGGGGGGAGGGGCTAAATTTTATAAATATTTTTGTAAATAATATTGTAAATATAGCGATTTTGTATTTTTATATAANTTCAAAGGAAGTCGCCAGATTGCTCGTTCCATCTGAAGTAATCATCTCTTATAGTCCTCGCGGCGAAAGAATAGTAACGAGATATATCCAATGGAGCAAAAGCGCTGCGTAGTCGTATGTCTGCTGAAGGGGATGACCTAGCGTAGCTCCACCCATTCCAGACGTAATGCCGTGGCACCCATAAACTGCTATATCCTGTAGAAAAGCTAATTTCAAGCATCCTCCTTGCGATCAAAGGTTAGCAGGTACAGTTCTAGTGACAGGTACAGTTCGTATGTAACAATTACTGCTGGTTCTTCGGATAGGCTGATGTAGATGGCAGCATCCGAACGTAACCTCACTAACAGTGACGGAACTACCAGTAATCAAGGGGGGGAGGGGCTAAATTTTATAAATATTTTTGTAAATAATATTGTAAATATAGCGATTTTGTATTTTTATATAAATATCAATTCATCAAATAGATAATTAACAATTTATTAAATAGTGACCAGATTTATTAACTAATTAAAATGGCAAATACACATTAAATGATAAAGATATATTTTATCAATTTCAATATTATCTGTTGAAAGTTCAGATCCAATAGTGGGGGGGGGGAGGCGGCTATNGGGGAGGCGGCTATAGCCCCCATGCCCCCTCCCCCATAGATCTGCCACTGCTTACCGAGATTGTGGTGGCACGAGTAAAATGTCCATGTGTCCACAGAATGAGGAAGAGTTGGTATTGGAAGATTTCACATTGCCTTTCGACCTCTCCTTCTTTGCTGTTCTTTCCCTGCGAGTCTTGTAAGAAAGATTTGTCAAGTCCGAGGAGAGAAGAGGATTACTTCCACCACGGTTAATGAATGCCTTCCATGCTGTTAGTGCGTGAAGTCTGAGGTCGGAGCCTCTTCTTCTTGGTTTGTCGGCGACGCGGCGTCGTGCCACCGAGCGTCGAGGCGTAACGCTGCAACAAGGGTTTCACATTACGTCGACGCTGGCGCTCTCTAATTGCTATCAATTTTCTTCGCGGCGCTGTCGCGTACCCTGCACTTCCGCAAGGACTCCTTACTCCACACTGAGGGCGGGAAGGGTTGCTCGTATGTTGTGAGGGAAGATTCAGGAGGAGAGTGCTGGTATATACTACAAGACTATTTGCACATTAGACATTACCCAGATTTTGTACCTTTTTAAAAACACTAAAATGAAAATGTTCCGAAATTTGTTAGTTCCTTTTCTGCGTAAGCGGATGGAGCAAAACACAAATGAAAATTCGTACTTCCTAGCAGCGTTGTCCAACTTATTCCCTCCTGCGGGTCATGTCCTATACACTTTCTTACTAATTTACTTTATGATTTTTGAATATAGTATACAATTAATTTGTGTAATATTTTGTATTTTATACTTATGAAAAAATAGCCGATAAGGCTAAGTAAATAATGAATCCAAAAAAGAAAAGCGATCGCTCTGGCCGGCACGGGGGTTTGACAACATTTTGCTCTAAGAATAAAACTGAAGGGTCATATTTATTTGTAACACGATATTTTGATTCTTATCAACGAGTTTGTATTATTTGAGACATAAAGATATATACTATTTAATATTTTCAGTTTAAAATTATTTTTTTATATTTAGTATAATAATAAAATATTTTTATGTTGGAATTTATAACGAGGTGCTTCCGAACACAATTTTGGGTTTCTCTCACCGGGTGTACCATGTCAAATATTAATTCTCACTGCATAGATTTATAACATGAAGATGTCCCCCACCGTTTGATGAAAAANTAAAAAGTTACGCGGGTCGCCAAATAGACAGCACTGCTTTAGAGCATTAAAAGATGTGTGGGCGATTTCGTGTTACTTCATCTTTCTCCTTTCCCAGATAACAGCATTTAAATATTACATCAAGAAAAAGACCTACCTGACTGATTTCTTTAAAAAGGATTTTACTTGACTATTTTCGACTCACGAATTGACAGTTGGGACATGTATGGCAATACTGCTACAAACAATAAATATTCGTAAGGAATTGTACGTGAGTTTCGAGATGTTCCATTATCGTATACTGTTCATAAGTGTTCTGATGTGTTTACATTGTTTAAATGCTAAATATGAAACTGCTATTTGTACGCTCACGCAAAACTAATGTCCGTTGCCTTTTACGACAGAAATACACCCCTTTTCAGTATTCTTGTTTTAACACGGGTCTTCAATGTATGAATGTACTGTTAAAGAATTTCGGTAACGCGTTTCTTTAGTATACCTACGAACAGTGAGCGTATAAACATTAGTAGTGTTGGGCCTTTGCACACGTAGAAACTCCGGGGAGACGCGACAGATACTCGAGTGTCTTACCAGTCTCTCGAGAGGCCCGTCCAATGTTAGGTAATAGCGAGGCACAAATGACGTGACTTCCGATGTATGCCACGCGTATTGTACCAATCGCTAGCGACCTGCCAAGAATGTCGCGCGTCAGTTGCGTCGACTGTGTTGCTCACAATTCTTTCTCCATCGCCTCACAGTATCCTCTACGGGTATCGTATCCTCATGTAACTCAAATTGACGATACAGTGGAACCCCGCTTAACCGACCTATTACGTGGAATACGTTTTTTTAGTCTATAGACATACATTAACTTTATTCATGATAACCTGATGAAATTATAGGCCCATTTTGATTGAAAATCTTCCCGGGAATCTCAGATTAACTGATCAAACGGGTAACCGGCCAGGGTCTCAGTCCGGACCAGAACGGTAAAGAGGGGTTTTACTGTACTCTAGTATCCGTCGCGTCGCCTCGAAGTTGCTCCGCGTGAAAAGGGCCTAAGTCTCGCTACATCAACTGTTAGACTGTATGGTGTTGAAGAAGATCCTTACAAGAAGACGGTGAAGTGACAATCACCTGGCGTTGCTTCAGGACTAAGCGGGAAGAAGGAAAGTTCTGCAGTGCCCACGAGAGAATCCCCTTGTGTTGAGAACAAGGTGCTTAAACTTCACCGTTTCTCGGCTCGTTTTCACCTGAGTAACGAACATGGCGGCTTCGTAACTATGTGTACTGTATTTTGCTTTTGTTTCCGGAACATCGCGGCCATTGCTGGCAAGTCCCAACTCTGTTCAGGAAGCAACCGTCATCCTACATGTGGATAAAAAATCATAAATTTTACAAAAGAGGGAAGTAAGTTCTTTTTAATATTGAGGGAATGTATTTTTATTCAAGAACGAAAATACTTAGTTTTTTCTTCATCTTTTGTCCAGTAAATATTGCTCGTTTGTAATAATTCTCCAACCTTGAGCGATTGTATTTTGAAATTTTCATTTCAAAGTTGCGAAGAAGTCTTGGAATAGCAAGAAAAAAAACCTTTCGGAAAATATTATAATCCATTAACGTAATACAATTGTTCATTTTCCCAGAAACAGAAATGAAAAAATTTCTTAGGTACTAGCCAATCCGTGAATCAAACAATGAAAACAGTATCGAAGTAAAGATATATTAAACGAAGACAATAGAACCCTTTAATAAAGTTATTTGCTTTGTTAGAACGTAAATTCACTGTTAACGTGTCTCAGACAAATAAAACCCATCAGTATATAAACCAGTAGTGTAGCACTAAGCGTCAAGTTTACGTTACAAAGAAGATTAATTTATCTGTGTTGGATGCTGGATAACTCTGAGGTGAATCAGAACAGCGCGAAATATTCAGGTGGCTGTGTAAGGATTCTTTATCAGCTTTGTAACACCGTTGCATTCGGTATGATTTTCGACTGACAGTGGTGATCTAGTGGTAACGTGTTCGCTTACACGATACGGCATGTTGAAATCCTGCTTGGCTGAAGTAGGTGAGGTTTTCAGCTGGAGTTTCCCTCATCTACTCCAGACTACAGTCTGTTCTGTACCATACGCTCCCCGGAAACCCAACCATTTCCCCATCCACATCACGGTTAGGTGGAAGAGCGGGCGCCATGACCTGAACCTCACCAGAAGACATGAAATAAAAAACAAAAATATCTCCAAAGGTGAAAATAATTGTTATTGATGTTTCTGATGAATCGGAATATTTCCAGAAAACATTTCAGAATCAAAAACTTGATTCTGGATCTCCGCTCACGTTATTAAATGCATGAGTGTGTTCGTCAGCTCATCAAACTCGGATTTATCGACCGCTTCCTTTCTCATTCCATCCTTGTACCCTTCCGAACATCCCTTGTGTTGTTCTGGTGCGCTGCTACTGCGTCCCCAGAGCGGTTTCTACCTCCTCAGAAATTTCAACCTTTTTTCCCTCGTGATATATGAAGTTGAGATAAGTTGGTGGCAGCAGCGTCTCGGAAGAAACGGATCCCGAGGCTCCGCGAAACTTGTCCACTTGCCCACTTTCACCCGCTGTGATTCGCCAGTAACTCAGTCACCACGAATGTATTCGTGAAAGGTTGGTGTTTTTCTTCCTAACCGCATTGTCTTTTCCTCGAGTTTATTTCGGTTTCTCTGTTATCTTTGCAAATGCGCAACCCAAAAACTTCACTTTTAATCCTTTCCTTTATTCACAACTATTTCTCGACGAGGTGTTTGTCATTCTTTACATATTGTTTATGAAAAATATTCTTTTTCACAATCGGACATTCTAAATCCTACAAGTCTACAGAAAATATTATAATTTGTTAATATGTATTAAGTAATTCCATTGAGGAAGTTATTGATACTAACTTTTCTAACACCGAAACAGAAAAAAAGTATTCTGTTCTTTAATTCTTATGTAGAAATAAGGCATTGTGGTATAATGAATCACTTGTAGATTCAGGTACTTTCATTGGGTTCTTTTTCAAAAAGGTGCTCTAAATGTTTAAGGTTGGAAAGAAACCTAATTTCCCAAGTTCTTCAATAAGTGGCTTTGTGCAAGAAAAACGTTTTTCTCTCCGGGTTTGAAACCAATACTGTATTGCCAGTTTTTTTATCTTGACCCTGAATCTACTAATGGAAATGGTAATACATTACTAATTCGAAATCCGGAGAGAAACATATTAAACAATATATTAATATTATTTTCATCTGAAAATTTGTAAAATACTAGTTTGTCCTGAGAAAACCCTGAGAGGGAAATGTTGGTTCATCTTGCCAAGAACGTTATTACAGCTTTGTCATTGGAGAACCACAATTGACAAACAAAAATTCTCGTTAGTATGCATAATAACGTACACTACCTGTATGTGAACAATATTTACTGTTTTTTTGTCCGTATATCCCATTTTTAGTGACCCATGAATGTTCAGAAAAGGGTCGAATTTTACATGTTAGTTTTGAGGTGTTTTAGCTGGCCAAAGATGACTTAAGGACGTGATGACTGTTGGAACTGCAGCTCTTCTTAAGTAATGGTCGGTACTCTTCAAGTCCTAGTCGGTTAAGTTAGTAATCGATGACTTTGCGTTGAATGCCTGGAAGTCTTAAAACGAAATATTGACCATGGCGTACCACAAGTGGTGAAAATAAGAAGTTACTGAAAAATATGGCACTCTACTCGCAAATTGTCCACTTCTAAATAAATATTGTCTAAAATACATGACGGTGAAAGGTACCGTGATCGCGTACACCGTCGTGAGGCCAACTCATATTATGCAATAACATTCCGGGAAATCAATGTCATATGTTTTTGTTTACTATTTTTTCAACAATTTATCATAACGCGGGGCAAAATGATTATCAGGCGTGTCACATAGACCCTTTTGAGTGCTCTCGGTGGTATTTGAAGCAGTTTTGGAAGTCGCAGGTGACATTTCGAACATTCTCCATGTTTTAATTACTTGGTACTTACAACGTTTTCAAAAGAACACCTTAAATTTGAATATTTTTTCTTTTTTTAAGCACCATGAGTTGCAGCTTCAAACAAAGAAACTTGGTAGTTGTGGGGTGTTGGCAACTTTATCAAAGAATGATAAATTAAAGGTCGTTAAGCTGTTGCTCGTAGCATTTACCAAAAAATTTCCTACCTACTTAGTGTACGCTACTGACGATGGCTGCTATGCAATGTTTTCTAGCAATACGAAAGAAAGATTAACAACAAGTAAACTATGATTTTCATAATGAATTATGGCGTTTAATATGTTTCACTTGTAAAAAAAAATGTTTTTGGGACTTACAACGTTTTCCATATACATGCCTCAGTTCCCACTCCAGGAAAACACGTCCCAACCTCGTGTCTTCGACCTTCTCTTTCCTTCGGATACCCTTCTGCCGAGTTATTGTAGCGTCCAGCCTCTTTCACCCTTTCAGGAGCATTCAAAGGCTGAGAACACCCACACTGCCTTCACAAAGGTCACTTTCCACGCATGCGACGAGAGAATCGACCTTCCACTGCAGCTACGTTTACTTTCCTCTGTCGCCGCGAGGAGAGCTGCTTGACATTTGCTATTGTGTTTTGCATGCGAAAGGCTATTTTCATCACTTTGTTTACTTGGAACGTAGTTATTATTAAGGTTCACATTGTTATGCACTAAAACGTCGGATAATATATACTTTAAAAGTTCAAAATATTCGCTTAAAATGTGTTAAAAATGTCCGAAATATGCACCACAAACTCAATTAAATGCACAAAAATTTCGAAGCATCCACATTAAATAACAAGATATGTATTTGCTTACTACAAAGAAAGTATAAATTGCGTTAATTGAAACACTCCTCTAAGCTCGTTTATACAGTAAATACCATATTTCAATCAGGACTATGCAAGTTTTGTTGAATTACAGCGATATGACCTCAAAATTACACAATTCAAAACTGTATTTAAATTCACATGGTCCCACGAGTTTGAAAATGCTAGATATACATTTTTCAAAACCATAGAAAGTCAGGACAAAAATATGCAAAATACTAGCCCTCGTTATTATTCCAGTTAGAGTTTTGAGTTCTCAAACTATTATTATTTTGCTGTGTGATAGAAAGGAATTATATGGGTAGGATGTCTATATGATTATTTATTGAAGAGTTTTTGCGTTATAAAAGGAATTATGTGTGATTCGTTACATCGAAAAATGATCTACCATTTATGATGCGAAAAAGCTCTAAACGAAATAAAAAACTATCGTTGTTTTATCATTGATTTCTTTTTCGTCCAGAATTCTCTTAAAGCCTTGGTTGCTTTCCTCATTGATAGCTTAGGAATGGATGCTTAAATGTACATTTATGTACAACATCAATAAATGTTTCAGTTTGTTACTTCTGGTTAGAAGAAAACGGAAATCGAATTAAAATTAAATCTACATATTTTTCCGTGTACCCTACACGTGGAAAAAGTATGTGATAACTTTCGGTCAGGTGAAAATGGTCAACACCTATAGCTGTCTCTTATACACATCTACACNGTCCCGGGTTCGATTCCCGGCTCGTCGCCATTTTCACCTGACAAAAATTAAATATGTTTGACATCTCGTGCTTGTCTTTTATTTGTCTCTTTAGTGAAAGCCTTGGTAAAAATTACATACAATATAAAATTACTAATTAAAAGACAAACTATAACATTGGGAAATAAAATGAATGATTAAAGGAAAATAACAAATTACTGACTACAAATTATTATTGTAATCGGCTTAATTTGCGAATAATTAATTTCATTGTGTAAAATTTGTGTGTTATTTTGCTATTATCTTTTATACGTTCATTTTATTTAATTTCTCTCTCTCTCGAGCTACGCTAACAAGAGAAACTCTTGAATTATCGTTAGGCTTTCGCAGACCGCAATAAGCAATTTTTCCACCGTTGGTTATGCAAAAAAAGAAAAAAATTAATTGATACTCGTAGTACGTTACAACTTGTCTCCTCTCGAAACCAAAGTTGTGAACGTCGATGATGTAGACTGTAGAGTTCCGTGCAGAGAAAAATGCTACATCCCCATTATCTGGGCAAGTTTAAAAAAAAAATTTGTATAGTTATTTCTAATCATGTTACGTCGAATGAAAATGGGAGACGGGACCGGGGTTCGAACCCGGGACCTTGAGNAATCTCTTACCTGGCGGTGAGGTTCACCGCATCCTAAGAGATTTCTATTGTTATTTCTGATTTGCAGTGAAGCAATTTGCATTATTTATATTTTGTAATTATCTGATTTTAATTTAACATGTATTTTTGCGTGATTGAATTTCATTTGTAACACGGAGAAAGCACGAAACGAATTATTTTTCTGTTATTTTTATTCCAACATTGATCGATGTTTTCAGAAAAGAACTTCCATTCTCGCGCCCAAAGGTGATGTGCGCAGACGGAACGTCCGTGCCGTACCATATGAAATTCACATTGCGTTTCCTGTCGTTGCAATGATTGCTGCAATTTGTTGCTCGTGTGCAAGGAAGATTTGCAACGCATGTCGTGTGAAGTGGCGGAACAGTCTTCGCTGCAGATCAACCACTCTGAGCATGTAATGGCGAGTGAACATGGCGCCTGGGTGCTAATGAAGTCCTAATGACATGAAGCGTGGGACCGGGCACGTCGCCTTTGAGAGGCCTCTTTCACTCCAACGTCTGCTGTCTCTGGAGTAATCAAAATGTTACTAGCTGCTACATGGCGTCTAGGTTCGCTATATAAAGCGCGGACACTGCGTCGCCGCGGGTGGTTTGCGCAGGGTTTATGGCAGTAGTATGGAATTAATACTTAATTTTACTCTCTTTTCACATAATATTATCCCTACTATATCGTATTTACAAATCATTTTTATAGACGCCGTGTACGAATTAGGAAGTGGAATGGTCGATACGAAATTAAAGACAATTTTCGTCTGTAAGTTGAACGAAAAGTTTATTTGCGTATTTATTTTATTTTACGTTTTGTTTTCATTAACTGTGTATTTAGCTACGCAATTAGTTCACCTGTTCATAACAGCCTGTTTCAACGGTTCAGATTGTTTGACCCATTCAGTTTCTAGTCTCTAAATATTATTTGAATTTTTATTGTCTATGGTAAATAATATTGTAAAAGTATCGTGGAAAGTATTGTCTTGACTAGCTTGACTAAACTATATTCTGAACTAAGATAGACTTAAATATTCGTAGCCAAAACTTGTGCTTTCTATTAATTTATTTTAAATGTTACCTATGGTGTCTAATTAGTTATGACCCGGATTTTTAATTAAATGCTATGAAATACATCTTCGTGTCATTATGTAAATAATGTATTATCTACGTTTTAATAAAGGTAAATGTATGCTCTCACGGCGTAGTTAAACGGTACACTTTCACGATGCACTTAAAAACACGTATTAACTTACACCGTTGTTTTACCTAACATCTCGTATCATTTAGAATTATGTGAAATTTTGAATGAATCGTATTTAAATGCTGCAGTGTACTTGACTTTGATTAAAACCCGCGGTGGCACTCGTGCTTTTTCCGCCACCTTCCCCTACCTGCATAGTAATGCTCTACTCAGAGTCCGTCCCGCTGTTGCTGACTCACCGCGTGTGCCACTCCCTGCAGAGTAACCATAAAACGCCACTATCTCTCCATGACGCCGCACGTTCCCCATCCTTCCACACTGTACAATGCGTATAGTCCCCTTATGTCATCTGGTGTCCCCCTCACTGCCACCTACACACTCCCCAATCCCTCATCACCTCAAAGCTGCCACCTACTAGTCGTCTTATCTACGTCCCCCCGCAGTGCTACATGTTTGTCAGTGGACGTAGTCGTACCCACCAACCAAACAACAGGTGCCAACCACCTTTAGATGCAGAACCGTGCTCAAAGTCCTCGAATGCCAGAGTTAACATTTCAATGCTTGTAATCGCTAATGATGAGTGGTAGCACTCTCTGATATTTCAATGACAAATTTTCCTGTGCATCTCGATATCTCTCACCTCTGTTTAATGCACTTATCCTCTAGCCTCCGTGCTGTTCCAAACGTTATCGCTTTCCACGATCATCATCATTTTGCCACGAGTCCCATCATTTTGCCACGAGTCCCATCATTTTGCCACGAGTCCCATCATTTTGCCACGAGTCCCATCATTTTGCCACGAGTCCCATCATTTTGCCACGAGTCCCATCATTTTGCCACGAGTCCCATCATTTTGCCACGACTCTCGCCACTTCGTTATGGCACTCGTCAATTTTCCAAAACTGTCATCTTTCATGTGAAATCCATTACTTTGGAGTAAAATCCATTTCTTTCATCGAGCGTGTAGAACGAATATTATCTTTTGTCTTAATTTGTTGTTTAACTTCTACGAATTTAAGTAATATCCGAATAAATATTAATAGTACTCACTAAGGCGACTTTTAAAAATACAAGTTAATTGCTTAATTTCGTGGACGTTGGGTATGTGTTTTAGGCAGTTACGTGATTTTCAGTATACCCGATCATTTTTCTCGTCTCCGATCAATTCCTGACGTTTCCCAGTTCGTAACGATTCCAATATCCGATCTCATCTCAACGCTTCTCATTACTTTATGATGGCGTATATAATTATAATATTTTTATATAAGTCATTTCCCATCACTATACTACCGTCTGTGTTTCTACCCGTCAATTTCTTGGGCCATTTTGTTGCCTCCTGATATACCACACAACTCATGAACCCTGCTCTCTCTCTCTCTCTCTCGAGTAACTCCACCAAAACTTCATTACAACTTCTACTAACATCCACGCTCCTTAATTCTTACATTTCTCCTTAACCCCTTCCCCTTTCCCCTCTGTTACTAAAATACCGTCTCTACCCTCCGTTTCTGTGACGCGCGTTTATTGTCCCCTGTCACATCCGGCGGGTGCCACAACCCCCATCTGGTCCTTCTTGTCGCCTCTTCGCCACTACGCGCCCTTCAACTGATAAATCCGTCATTCCCTCGTCGGCGAGCGACACGCGTCCAACCGCGCGTCCGGACGTTTCCTGCGTCCGTTTGCTGCTCGTAAAGCGATATCAGCGCGAGAATTAATTTGCTCGGACGCGTTCGGCGGGGACGCGCTATCGGTAGCACGCGACACTGTTTTCACGCGGCGCAGACAAGTTTGTCTCTTGTGTGACTCCGCTCTTCGTCGTTAAATATCTGGGCAGGGCGGAATGAGATGACGTCACGGGGTCCTTCTCTGCTTGATGTTCAATGAGGATTGAAATACCGACACGTGTCAAGGTACGATTGTGGTTGACGAATCGAAGGCTACTGATGTGAGGACGGCATCGGACTTGACTGTAATAAGAAATGAGAATTTTGGCTATTTTAAAAATATTTTGTAAAATATTTTTTAAACGTTTGTAAAATACTTTTTTAATGTTTGGTAAAATATTTTTCAAACATTCTCATTTTGTTTCCGACCTCGGAGTTCATGCTGGGATTCGGATTTTTACCTTTAGGTCAATAAAAAACTGAATATGAAATAGATACCTATTTTGTATCAGTATCAGGTCTTGTAATAGTTCTATTCTCAAACATTCTTCAAATGCATTAGTCAAAAGGAAGGCCATATTTATTAAAAAGTTTTTTGTTGATCTAAACAAAAAAAACACTATCCCAGTACTTTGACATAATTAATGATAGGGAATTCATTAATGTTTGAGACGTGAACAGATAATTTGTTTACATTCGTGTTTACATACAATTGCAAGTATTGTCTGTTAAATCTTTGAGCTCCTTCGATGTGACACTTGCCTGTTATTTCTAAGCTATTTTTGCTTATTTGTGTATTACTTGTATACATTTTGTACCGATATCTGTTCCACGAGATCTAAAAAAAACGTGTACATGAAAGGAGATTAAAACAATTACAAATCTATCAGGGAACATTACTCATCTATTTTTGATACATTGAAAAGAAGATGGGGCTAGTAATTAATTTATGTCCATTTATTATCGAAACAGACCAAAGAAGACTTTCCAAGGAATCGCGACAAAAACTTTTAGGCGAAGAGGAAGAAAGAGGAATAATCCCTTACGCTCTAGGATCTAAATAATTGAAGAAAAATTCGGACAGCAAGGTTCTTTATCGGTTGAAAGTGACGTACGATTATATCAACTTCGATCCGAACTGTAAATGATTTGTTCTTTTAATTTCGCGTGTTTTATTTTTGCCTTGAATTTTGTTACTGTAATCTTAAACGCTTACACGACTCTACTGAAGTTGTGCGCAATATACTGATGAATCAATATTGAGTACTTTGTCATCAGATTCAGTTACATCAATCACCGATACTAATCTTTTACGGGCACAGGAATAAGCGAAGAAACTTCTTCGCCACTAGTGATTTTTATTTATTGATTAATTTATTTAAAGCCTTTTGGCGAGATTTAGGTCATGAGGTCTGCTCTTCCACCTAATCATTTCACTTGGGTGAGGGAATGGAAGGAGATATGTTGGGTTGCTGGGAACTTATGGTACCGAATTGACATTTGTCTGGAGTTGGATAGGGAAACCCCAGCTGAAAACCTCATCTAGTCCGGACGAGCAGGGTTTGAACCCACGCTCTACCATTCAGAGGAATCGTGGAAGCGAAGACGCTGCCACTAGATCACCGCTGTCGGTCTAGTGCCATTTTTAGGCTCTCATTAGACATTGACAAATGTTTACGTACTCTCTATTTTATTTTCCAGACACTCCATTATTAAGACGTACGCTAGTATACGGTGGATGACCTCTTCTTTAAACGTTTGAAAATCTCCTGGAACCAATTCGTAAAGATCTGAAGAGATATCGATTTTTTTCAGCCAGAAACAATACTTTCCTTATACCTACTGTGTAATTGAAAACTAATAAAAACTAGGACGAGCATTGTTCTGTACTACTTGCTTAGTGTCTCGGCGAGTATGGGAAAAAACTAAATGACATGAGTTATCCGTGCGAAACAATGTATCTACGTGGAAATGGTGGGTCTCGTGTACATTATCCAGAAGCGACTGCCATGCGGAACTACAACACCACGTGACGGACCGCCACCTTCATTACTCACCGGAACTAGAGACCTTAATCAAGGGACGACCGTCAAGGTCGGAAATATAATGTGAAATTTCTCATATTTTCATAAAATAATACACGCAGTTTCTCGTAGTAGTGTCAATCAGCTGTAGTTGGTCACATTGTGTCGTTTTTCCCTTCCTTTCTCCCAACTCCACCAATGAGATGTAACAGCTGGAGGCAAAGGGGTTATGAGAATTAGTGCGTAGTACATAAAGCTGTTATAAGAAATAACGTGCTCTATAGTTGTGAACACGGCTGACGTATCTCTATTAAGGTAACGACTCTAGCCGGAACAAGGAAAACTGCACAAGAGGCAATCTGGCTGAGTCGACCTCTCATTGTTTGCGGACTTGTGGCTTAATATTCATGCTAGCGCTATATTTATCGTTGCCATGGCGATATGGAAATAAGATGTAATTAGTGTATTCTCTCGTATGGGAAACCATTGTTTGCGCTGTTGGTTTGTTCACTCTTGCAGATGATGCAGACGAGGAAGTGTACATTGCGGGTTTTTCTGAGTATATCACTACTTTCCCTGAATATGTAATACTATGTCAAGATAAACATTTGATGAACTTCGAGAGCAACAGAATAATTCTTCTTGGGTTGAAGATACGGTATTTCTAATGTGTTGAGATGGAATCACGGAGTTTTCTATATCTACTATTCTTAGTTTTTCGTATATAACGAAGATTTAATGTTAATTAAAGATTCTGATTTTATAATATCGTGAAAATACGTTTTTCCAGTAATATTTTAATATCAACAATACAAAAGTACTAAGTTCCCAAAACATCATGGTATTAAATCCTGGAATGAGGAATAACCTTCTTGTGGTCTGCGTATGTACGAGTTCATAATGCTCTAGAATTATTTTTAATTCTGTTATTTTTACAAGGTGAATTCGTGTGTTTCAGAGTTAATGAATAATCCTTTCAAAAGCGTACATGACCTTTTTAAATAGTGGAAGTAAAGTGAAAATAGCTGATGAACTTTGGTATTTATGGCTGAAAGGTTGTTTCGTGATTGTCTGAGTAAAGCAGTTCGAAAACTTATTATATTGTTATTTTAAGAAAGTATTGATATATACGTGATTTTCTCGTTCTGTTGCTAAATACTCCGTTGAGTATTTGTGAATAAAATAGGCTTAACGTTTTTCATTAATTATTATTAAATACATTCATAATTTGGACAATACTTTCTCCTGAATGTTTGAATATGTCCGAAGCTCTCTAATATAAAATAGGTCAAACATAATTATTTTCCTTGTGGGAATATTAATAGCATTCATCGAAACTATTTGTAAAAAAGTAGAGTTACTAGCAAATACGCTGTGGAGCTGCGGTTGCAAATTTTGTTTTACATGAGCCTCCGTGTGAGACAATTCAAGCATGACACGCCCCCTAGCAATGTTCTTCTGTGTAAAATAAAACTACGTTTGCCTTAATTTTTAAAATAAAATTCATAAAAACTACACTAAACATTGACATTATCACAATGTGAATTTGAGTATTTATTTGTTTCAATCAACCTTAACTCTGTTTATTTTGAAATAATCAATACGTTTCTAATATATTGTAATGTATTTTTGCACTGATATTGAATTACGCTCGTTCTGAACACCTTAAAATTATTTATATGAATTCACAAGCTGGTATTGTTAAAAGTGAACACATTTTTAAATTATAGAGAGCTTTGATACTTGTTCAAAATTATTTGCCCACATTGGCAGTTCCCACAAGTTGGGAACCGCTGCGTGAAGATGATTTGATATCTTACGTAAACCATGAATCGTCAGTACTCTGAATCAGATTTTTAACCACCATTTTGTAAAAAAAATTAAAAACTCTTGTTAATATTGTAATGGTACTGGTTTCCAGTTCCACCGCTTATTATTTTCCCAGCATCACACCTATGGTACGTATTTGTGTCACAGTCTTCCTGTAAACGACTGGGTGTATTAGCAAGTTGTAGATCATCAGCCATGTTGGTATGCTGGAATTGGTTGCATCACGAATTGGCAGAATAATACACAACGATTTTCATAACTAGAGCCAATCGTTGTTTTATTCTCATACATCCTTATTATTTTGCTTATTACAAGGGCTCTCCCCCAGGCACTTTGATCTCTCATCGTGTGTACTGCGTATTAAAGTTAATATTTTCCATCTATCAACTTTTATCCATTTCTTTCTTTATCATATTTCTTACACTTAATAACTTACAAGCATATTCCTCCATTACGTGGTATGTAGTCCCGTCTCGAATTATTATTATTATTATTATTGTTCCGGGGCGACGAACGAAATGATAGGGAAATCCTCTGGCGTATGGCGCAGAACACAANCGACGAACGAAATGATAGGGAAATCCTCTGGCGTATGCCACGGAACACAACAGATTTATGAAGACGGAGGACCAGCTTCGAAGGAAGCAATTCGAGGGACGTAAAATAAGGAAAAGACCAAAAATAACCCTCATAAATTTAATGAATTGAATTTCGTCACAACATTGTATGTGATAAATGAAATAAACATTGAACTAACTCTTGACTTATTAAACTAAAAGTACATAAACAAGAAACAATTGAGCAATCAAAAATTGGATTACGCAGAATGGTGAAATACGAATCTAAGTATCACTAAATCAGTAATCTTTCTAGATAATTACACAATTGGCACACCATTATCCATCAATTCACAGACTACTTGTGTATTTTAGTATTACATAGAATTACTGCTAGATAAAATGAAATATCCAAGAGTCAACAAGACTTATGATTAGAACGAAAATCCTTATATTGATGGTGCATTTTGATCAATACAATATTACGTATTTCATTATTACATGAAATTACTATTTGATACAGTAAAAGAAATGTCCAAGAACCAAATGACTTATTATTAACATGAAAGGTTCTTTATTACGGGTGCATTCAATCAAATGTTCAAGATCATGCCACTCCGTAATGTTTTATATTCTATTTTCCTCCTGAATTTGATACAATCAGTGGGGATTAGTCTCTCAATAAGAAAGAAAAGTGTTCTGCTCTAGATTACACTGACGAGACCATTTAGAGAACCATTGAAATTAACTGATAACAAAGAAACACATGTACCCAATTATTACGGAGTAGTTGTCGTTTCAAGTCATGAACACCCACACACATTCAATACGTGGATTGTCTCCAAACACAGCAAGTCAAGAACTTAAATGTTAATACTCAATTTTTTGGAGTCCAACTGGCGTTGTCTTCAGTCTGTGGCTCGATGTCTCGAAGTGGAGGGACAAGCACTCGCATGGGAGTACAATGATGCACACGCTAGGTTTGCGGGCGCGAATTGAAGTAGCGACCAGAAGCGTTCACGCACACGAATGTAAATATAGTATGGGAGCAAATCCCGGTCTCGTGCGGCAACTTGTGAAGGTGCTCTTAAATGTAATTTAATAGTACGACTTGATGTTACTCGCTCTATAATAACACGAATAGAAAATTGAATGAAACTAACTAAGTAATCAGACTTAGAAAGGAAAAGACCGACTTTGAAGTCGGGTGGCTGCTGGCGAAAAATGTATGTCCGTTTGAGTGGACGCGTGGTAGACGATTGATCGCGATTGATGCGAGGCTGAAACAGATCAGGTAGAGTACTGAAAAGTGAAGGGACGCCCGTCTACTGGCACTATCTTACGGCCAGCTAATGAAGCTCAATGCTAATACGTGCAAATTTTGTTAAATGAAGGGTGCAGGAAATGTGCGCTTTATGGTGAAAGGTGTTTCGCCTAACAAAGGCCAGCTACTGTGGCCTGCATTTTGGGGGTGAGAAGGTGCCAAACGTAGCCTCGCTGACAGGTGCTTAGGAGCAGGTAGCGTCACTTAGGGCAAGCGTTATTTCCAGCTGGGGAGAATTATGTGTGCCGAAACAATTATTATATGTCTTTTGGCGAGGTTGAAGTCTACTCTTCCACCTAACCGTTCGTCATGGGAAAGGGAATTGGGAAGGAGAGAATATTGGGTTGCCGGGGAACTTACGGTACGGAACCGACATTTGTCTGGAGAAGGTGAGGGAAACCCCGTATGAAAATCTCACCTAATTCGACCGAGCAGGATTTGAACCCACGCCGTTCAGCAGGATCGTGGAAGAGAAGACCCCCATTGTCCTGTGTTTAGTTTCCTGTCCTTTTCATTTTACGAATCCACCCACTTCTCTGGAAATTATTTACTTCACAGTCTTGTAATACGCGGTTCACCGTTTCTTTTTCCTTTCCGCAAATACATATAGCATTGTATATAGCAGACTGGATATATTAAAACTATGAATAATTAATGCAGCTTGTAGAGGCGCGACTCTACGTAATATTTCGATGTGTGAGTGGAAGAGTGAATCGGTCTCTGAGTGAACATTCCACGCGGACGGAGGTTGAGGTAACGCGCCGCGCACTAATGCGTGTGCGTGATTGTTTTGCAACGCACGTTTGATGGCGGGGATTCCCCTCCGAACAGCGAGGCGTCGTTGTTGGAGGGTGAGCGATACGCTGTTGGAGACTCAGGGAGTCGAATGATGGAGCAAGGGTCGATTTTGTTACGGATCGTTGGAGTGAAGTGTTGAAACTGGATGACCGTCAACATTTTTGGTATGATTATAATCAGTACATTTTTTTCGGGGAAAATTTAACTGTTACTCATTCGATATGGAATCAGCGTGGCTCGGGAGAGAGAGAGAAGTATTAGAAACTAGATGACCGGAGTCCGATCCTCGGTTGCGTAGGAATTTTTCGTCTCACCTCAACATCCAGACTGATTTCCAGGCCTACTCAGCCTGCTGTAAAATAACTACCGGGTCTGTCCTGGGGTAAAAGCTGGCTACATCTCCTGCTCGGTCAAGAAATTGCGGAGCTCTATCCTCCGCGAACCACTTGGGCACATTTTGGGGCTTGTTGTGGGACGGTTTGATTTTTGATTCACTAGACATTTAAAAAAATATATGTCAGGATGCATAAGGCGACGCGCAGGAAATGGAACCCGGGACGCCCGCTTTCAATTAACGTGATAACCACTACACTGCGAACGAAGCAGGAGTCCTGGGTTCGTTACTCGGCACGTCGCCATTATCACCTGACCGAAAGTTATCACATATCACAGAATGACCATAAACGGGAAACGTCTAACATCGTCCAGCAACAGCTCTACTATTTACCAGTAACTCATTTTAGGAGTGTTAGAAAGTGCTGTCTTACCTCCTCCATGTTTGAGTGATGCACGTAAATTCATGTTTATTAAGCTATCTGTTCAATGTTCTCAACCGAACTCATCGCTCCTATTGTTCCCGGATCCGCGACTTGGAAACTCAGACGTTTACACGAAGAGATGTGTTGGTAGATCTATTCCATTTTACTCTCTGTGATGTAGACATCCTATTCGCCTTTTAGATAACGCTTTTATTGTGAGATGTATAATATTAAAGTGATCTCTTCACGATACATCCTGGTTGAGTCAGCGAAATTTCAGAGAGATATCGAGGGAAAGGTGTTACCCACCCCTACAACTTATAACAGGATGTAAGTTATTTTCTTTTTTAAACTATGAATCAGCTTGTGAATATTTGAAATTCTATATTTCCAATGTATCTCGAACATTGGGGTGAATAATGCTAATTACATGAACGTGGCCAATATAGTCTTCATCACCCCAAGATAATTAGAAATGTAAGATCTGACCGTAATTGTATTTAAAGTCAAAAGGATTACAACATTTGTAGCGTAATTGAATTACGAAGTAATCGAATCAACAAAAAATCCTATATATTTCAAAGTTGAAGAATCAGTTGATGGTTTGACCACGAGTTGCTACCATACTCTTCAAAAGTTACCGATGATCAATAGCTACAATTCATTCACAATGTCCGAGTGAACCCTGGTGGCAGAAAGATCCAGTGATAGTTTCTAGAAAATTAGGGATTATCTATTTTTGATGTATCATGAGAATTGGATTACGTATCATCATAAAGTCACTGTGAAGCATTTTTAAGGAAAGAAAGTCATTCATCTGGTTGCCGTTGTGGTGTACTATTTACCGCTGTGCTGGTTTACTAGTGACGAGATTTTTCGTTCTTTCTTTTTAAATAGAAGAGAACTTTAATTTATCGATGTTCTTATTTGTTATTGTAGTTCGCATGTCTTTTGATAAAACGTTTCTTTTCCGACCTGTACATTTGGTCCACTTTTTGGTTTCTCGGCACTTTTTATTCGAACCTTTACTAAAATCGAACAACCGAATGAAAGCCATGTGGAATATTGTTAAAAATTACGCATCAACTTCTGAAAACCGCGAAGAAAATGTTTCTTTACTAAACGATGGCAAGATCGTGTCAAATCCTCAGGACATCGCAAGTTTGTTTAATTCTCACTTCTCAGAAGTTGGTAAAATAACGAACTCAATATATCCAAATCAATGTCCTCCAATTATTACCACCCACATACCCAATTCTATGTTCACTTCCGAAACTAACGCCAGTGAAGTCATGGGAATCATCAGCTCCTTAAAAAACAAATTTTCACGAGGCATAGATGATATACCTGAGTTTATTGTTAAATCGTCGTCCCACGCTGTATTAAATTCACTCATAAATATTTTTAATAGTTCTTTATCCGAAGGGGTGTTTCCTAAAAAATTTAAGAGAGCTAAAGTGAAACCTTTACACAAGAAAGGAAACAAACTTAATATTGGAAATTACCGACCAATATCTCTACTACCCACTTTCTCAAAAATCCTAGAAAAATTGTTCTATAAGCGTCTTCTAGATTTTTTATCAAAATATAACATTCTCTCTGACGATCAACACGGTTTTAGGAAATCCTTTTCCACTACAAGCGCCATATTTTCCTTCTTAAACGATGTTACCACATCTCTAGACAGTGGAGAAAATCCTCAGGGTGTTTTTCTTGACTTATCCAAAGCATTCGATGTCATCGATCACGGAATTCTCCTTACCAAATTGCATTCTTTAGGCATTCGTGGACTTCCACATCAATGGCTAACTTCTTATTTAAAAGATAGATATCAACAAGTAGAAATATCCTATACTAAAAATAAAATACTTGAGCGTTGTCTTTCAGAAACAAAGCCACTTACTTGCGGAGTACCCCAAGGATCAATTCTCGGCCCTATACTCTTTTTATTGTATGTGAACGACATGTCATCATCCACATCAGATTGCAAAATGGTTCTTTTTGCTGATGACACTAATTTACTATGCAAACACGCCAATGCTCAAAAAGTTTTGTCAAACTTTTCGACTTGGTTCCATGCAAATCGTCTCATTGTAAACACAGACAAAACAATGTCTATGTTATTTCACAATAGTAATACAAATCTTTACCCCAGGTTTGTCTTTCTTTAAACGGAACACAATTAAAATCTGTTACGAATACAAAATTCTTAGGACTCCATATTCCAGACAACCTCGAATGGAATTGTCACGTTGACAATCTTAATTCCCAATTAAGCAAATTGTGTTACTCATTCCGAATCTTAGTTAACACAGTTAGTCCACGTATTTCCCGTTGCGTATATTTTGCAAACGTGTACTCCCATTTACGTTACGGCATTACCTTCTGGGGTAATTCCGGTCAGAGTATTCAAACTTTCAGAATTCAGAAGAGGATAGTTCGGATAATTTGTAAATCTCACCCCCGAAACTCTTGTAAACCTTTATTCNAACACTTCCCTGCATTTATATTTATGAAACGGTCGTGTTTGTTAAGACCGAATTACTGAAGTTCCGCCCTTTCTTAATACGAAACAGTCTCGTTCACGAACATAATACTCGCAATAGGAATAATATTCATCGCCCTAGAGTTTCAACCACTCTTTGCCAAAAAGGACCTTATCATTCGGGAATCGTTCTATAT
>NNCF01132941.1:0-12043 GCA_002313205.1 Laupala kohalensis
CGTGTACACACATGCGGAGAAGATGTGTGATACTTGCGGTCGAATCAAAAATGGCGACGAGCTTCGAATCGAACCCGGGGTTTCTCTTTGTCCGTAGGGGTGTTAACCACTAAACCACCCGTACACCAACCACATCTGTATAGCATTCTTCTAGCTGTATCTGTACTGCAGGCCTCTTGAAGAATCAACATTGATGGAAATGGTGTACAGATGCGGAAGGTGGACGGGTGGTATAGCGGTCAACAATAATAATTCACAAAATTAGATCAAGAAGGAAGACTATCCCCAGCCTTGGTCTTGTCTTGGTTTTGTATAATCTATCTTGGTCTTGCTGTAGTAATGTTAATCTTAATCTTGTACTTCGAGCCTTAAGTCTTGTGGGTCTTGCAAGATACCATGTTATCGATCTTGTACGTTTGGGTCCATTCTTATTTTCTGTACGTACAATTCTTTGAGATTAAATAATGGTAGTGAAAATTCATCGTAAAAATCTTGTTCAATTTGTTTTTACATCAACATTAAACTTTTGGTGAAAAAAATATATTTTAGATACACGTATCAATTTATTGCACAAAAATTTTAATACGAACAAAAAAATTACATTTTAAAAATAACATTTATTTATATTATTACTACAAATGGAGTATCCCTTTAAATGATTTATTTAAATTTTTATAAATTGGAATGATGTTTTTATAATTATTTTATTAAAATATTTAAAATATACTGTTTGTTGCAAAGAAGTGTCTTATGAGAAGTAATTATTGATAAGTAATTCCAATGATACGAAATATAATGCAGGCGTGTTCTTCGTCTTGGGTCTTGGCTCGCATTTTCTGCAGGACCAAGAAAACTAGACCAATATGCAAAACGCCCTGCAATCACAGCACAAGATCTCAGATTTGCTTCCCAGTGCAATTATAAAATAAATTTATTATTTGACGCTGATAATGCGAATCGAATTCTTAGACGAACTGACCATTTACACCTACTACAATTAACACCCATTCTATTGCGAAGTTACATGTATAATTCAAGACTTACGACATTTTACGGACGAATAGTATATACTTTGTGATAAAGGTGTAAGTCTTGAATTATTTATTTAATTTTACCGTCTACAAGTTCACATTTTTTTTGAAGCAGAGACTATAACGGTACAGTTGGAGGAAGAGATCCAACACACCGCGTGCAATGCGGTGTTGATGGCCGTGAGTACGACCAGCCCGCGGGTATGCTAATACACGCGCTCGCATTATGGGCTTTACATTATACCTCACTATGGACAACCGCAACAAGCTCCACGACGGTGTCAGATCTGCGGAGGATGTTGGTCCTCTGAGCGGATGCGTCGTATCAGCACGGTCGGAACGTTCACAGCGCATTGTGGAAGCGGCGCGGTGTTTCTTTTCAACTTTCTCACGATCATAAATAGAGCTTGTTATTAATTCAAATGTGTTGGCTTCAAGCGAGGTGCGTTGTCGTCAACCAACGCAACGATCCTGTTTTCTGCCATCAACTTGGTTTCGAATTTACTCACCCATGTTTCGGTCCTTTTGCTTAGGAATTCTATGTTTTAACAAATAGTTTTCTTTAGTTTCACAGCCTCTTATTCATTTGTTATGGTATTCTGAATGCGAATCATGGTTTTGTCAATTATCCGTTTTTCTTGAGTTTCCTTTCCGATAAATAAATTTCTCATAAAAAATCGTTCCTTGCTTAAATAAGAGTCAATAAAATTTAAACTGAAATATATTTTTAATAATTTAAAATATTTCTGTCAAGGGAACTCATATAAATCCTGAATGGTTTTTAATTACAACTTATGTACTGTTTCCTCAAAATGAAGGAATCTTTTTATTTTTATTTTTTTATGCCTTTTGGCGAGGTTCGGGTCATTTGGCCCGCTCCTCCACCTAACCGTTACTTGGGGAATCGATTTGGGAAGGGAAGATGTTGGGTAGTACGAGCATAGGCAGAATTAAATTACTAAAATATCTGAAATCCGCAATAAATAAACCGAGTAACATGTTCTTATTGTGATTTCAATTCGAAAAACATACCTCACTGGCCATTTAAATGAGATAACTGGATTTAAAAGTGATTATGTAATACATTGCGTTTTAAGGAGGAAACACTTACCGTATTTTTAAGAAAAAATCAAATTTTATATCACGAAAGTGGTGGAAGTTTTCTATGATTTGTAAATTTCCGTAGTATATTTTACAGCACATTTATCTACACGTTACCGGGCATTTGAGAAAGATATTTCATTTTTCCGAGATGAGATGCATAAATCACGAAAAGCGTTGCGCTCGACCGCCATGTTCGTACGCATTTCAAACGAGACGAGCGAGTTCCTGTATATTATTTGTATTATATTATCAACTGATAGACACAAATTAAAACATATTTATTCGTTGTTTTTCGTATTGTTGTGTTTTGAAACAATAATAATAAAGAAAACTATTACATCTCCGTGATTTGACCAACTTGGAGACCATCTTAAACTGTCATTACTTTTCAGTCCCTAATAACATTTACTTAGCAACGTGTATTGTACAGCGTATAAAATGTTTTCGTGGAGATGAATTCACTATTCTCGATTCTTGTGAATTGGATCCAGTAGAACAAAATTTCGAAAAATTGTGTTTTAGTGAGTTATCGCGAATTTTTTTTCCCTAAATTATGATCCTAAAAAAAGATACATATCTTTCTATAAGACCTCTACAAAATACAGATCAAAAAAATTGTATTGCCTGCTTTCACATTTTGAACGTTCGAGGAAATATTGTCTGAAGTATATTTTTTTCTTCTCAAGATCATTTTTTGTTCGATGTATTGAAGAACTTTCTGGGTAGGTGTGTGCAATATTATTCCTACCTCATTGTTCCAAACAAGCAATGTATGCTCACTGTGTACTCAGTGATAAAATCAATAACCTTTTTCCTTCGACGTACCTTTTTTTTCCTTATTTTGTGTGTTTCGCCGGGGATGTTTATTGCCTCCGCTTGGGTGCCGCTTTCGTGTTTTGTTAGCAAACAGATTGCTGTCGTGTGTCGAAGTTTCTGAGCTGGTTTCCGCGGGGAAGATTTTCCTATCAGTTATTTTCTCAATCACGTTGGGATGTAAATTGGAACCTAAATTGCAGGATTCGTGTTCAGAATATTTAAGTTAAAATTACTTATAACGCTCTAGTGTTTCATTTCATTAGAAGTTTCTACATGTTACACCTCGCAGTAGCTCATTAAAATCCTTATTCTTGGACTATCACTTTAAGAAAATTTAAACTCAGTTTTCATTAGTCAACGAGGAAAATGTTGTGAATTCAGAAAGAGTTTTCTGAACACTATGTTTTCCTCATATATTTATGAAAACTCTTTCTAAATTTGAAAACGTAATTGGAAGTACTTAGAAAAAGTATTTGATCTATTACGATAGGTTAATTTTATCGTATAGGTGCATCAATGCGAAGGAGTGACCGACGTGTTATGATGCAATTAGTAGCTGCATACTTCGTTTGTTCATTTCTTTCTCTGTTTCGGTTTCTATTTAGATACGAGATTTTCTTTGATGTCTCGTCGTTGCTGTTGTTTTTCTTGCAATAGAAAGATAGTGTTGTGAAAGCGAAAAAAAACAACTTTTTATGAAGGAAGCAAATCACAAATAAACGAGTACCATTAATGGGAGAGACGGGCATGATTGTTTGCACAGGCCGTCGATTTAGTCACTCTATTTTTATATAGTAGCTTTCATATAACAAAATTACTTCATTTGTGTATTGTTCGTCTAGTATTTGTACAACTTCATTGACTAGTCAGATAGTATTAGTTTTGATGTCAACATTAACTTCGCCAGGAAGGACTGTTAACGAAGTTCTTTTTACATAAACATTTTAGCATAATTAGGTTTCCTCTTCTCTTTGTCACCATAATGAAGTTAAAGTTGCCTTCTGGTTCGTTGATACATAACAAATATCGGTGTTCGTTTATTCGACAGAATGAGAAACGAATTATGAAGATGTGAAAGTCACAGCAACGATCATGAAATTACCCATTCACGCACGAGAAGAAGTTGTGATATTGAAGTACAGTACCTCGACAGTTTTTCTAACAGAAATCAATTATAATGCTTGCATATTATGAAATGAATTCCTTTTTGAAGTGTACTGTAGCTTGAATATTTTTTATGTACTCCCCATAAGTGTTTATTTCTTCTTCTTTCGTTGTTTCATCAAAAACCGTCATTTCCTTTTTTCTCATAAATAAATAAATAAATTTTTGTCAAAAAACAGTACAAACTGCGTATGACCACGTGGAGGGAAAAAAAACTAATTTACTCTCCGGAAGCAAGCAAGGGACCATCCCATCAATTCCGATCAAGGGCCCTAAGGCAGAGGCGGATTCAAAAAATTCAGCAAAAATTCCTAGATAAGATAAAAAGTTAGCTGCGAGTTATAATACTAATAGAATGTCAATATGTTTGTAATTTTAAGCAAAAAATTACATGTACAAGTTATTATCGAACTATAGATTATTCTGAGTATAGTGTTTAAAAATCATAAGAATTGAAATAACACTAAATTCACGATTTATTGTTACAATAAACCCGCCCCTAGACAAAGCCTAGAGAACCTGTATGATAAATCCGCCTCTACCAGAACGAAAAACGGAGAAAAAACCCGGGCCAGGATGAGGCTACAAAATTTATGTACACAACCGTGCCAAAGTTGAGTACACATAAAACTAAATTAATATGAGCCATAACAATTAATTTTTCTGATACGATATTTTCTCATCGATTTTTCTCATTATGAGTAAAAACTTATTATAATAAATTAATAACAGTGTGTATTTGTTAAATAATTTCTTTTATGACTGAAATCCGCCACTGTCTGTGAATATTTGATCGAAATTGATGGAATGGTCCCTTGCTTGTTTCCGAACAGTAAATTAGTCTTTAAGTTGTTTTTTTTGGCAGTAAAGATATTTACTTATTCATTAGCATACACATAAAAATGATCTTATTATGTTTAAGGATTTGAATATTACACTTAAATTTTCTTTATTTTATTTTGAATGAAACTGGAATTATTCCTTAATCGTGTGACTCCTACCGTTGTACTCGTTCCTCCAGCAATTTCCCCGTTTCCTCTCCCCGTACATCGCACGAACAACGTCAACACAGCAAGCAATTAAATGGTATCTGCAGCATTGTGAAGGAGCGGTGCGCAAATATTGTTAAAGCGCGTACTTTATTGCGACGCTGCGAGATAGAAGAAGGAAAGACATAAAAGACTCGGGAAGGAAGTTTGTCGACGCTATAACGTCTTTTGTCCCCGCTGCCTTGTGCCGCCACTGTTTGTGTCCTCGCAACCGTTGTTGAGTTGCTGAGATTTCCGTAAATGATGTGTCGCGAAAGGGTCAGATTTGCTTTCGAATGTTGGAATTGCTTCCGAGAATTGAATTCAAGAGTTCGATGACCCGTGGTTCCTCTCTTGGTTTAGCATTCCTTAGAGTTTCTATGGGGATGGAGAGTATAGCACATTTTGATGGAAGATTCGCGTGTGGGAGCACTTGACCAGGAAAATGATTATGGGACTTCATAGTAATTTTGTGTATGACTTTTCATTTGCGTGTGTTGGAAGTTGCTTAAAATACCCGAAATGACAAGGTAACGGACTGACGAGGAAACAACGTTCTTTATTTTCTAATGTGTCAAGATAATCATCTTGACGTGAAGTGTCAAGTGTACGACGATGGGGTGGCACTAACCGGCTGTTGGTGCTGCGTTGGAGGATGCATGAAGAGTAGGCAAGGAACTTCATTATGTAGCAAAAACAAAATGGATAAGTAAAGAGAGTTTTGTATTATTATTGTTATTCTCCCTTCATGCACGGCTTACAGATGTAGTAATCGGTTATTTTTATATTTTCTCCAGAAAGCAACCAGCCCTCTGAGGAGGAAGTAATTTTACAAAGCCTTCCTTAGAATGCACGCAGTTCCGAGGAGAGCATTTACTGATTTTTCCTTTCTAGTAGTCTACGAGGAAATATTATTATTATTATATTAAAGTACTCAGTACTTAAGTTCTTATTAATTATACGTTTAATTTTAATGATAGCCGATATTAGAACCCATAGTTTCTTTGGATCAGTTTCGGCCCCTACTTTGACAATATACTTAAATCTGTTTCTATACAGAATGTGGAATTCTCTTCTTTCTTTTTTTATTATTCCTTTTGAGAAAGAAATAGTTTTATTCTGGATGTAATAACAATATTTTTGCTATACCGATGATTTTTTCAACTTTTGGTTCACATATTGTTGGAATAATCATTCAGAAACCAAAAATCTATGAGAGGAAGAGTGTTTCTTTAAATACAGATACGCTGTTGGTATATAATTGCCATGGATTAGATTTGGTGTGTCTTAGTTATTTGGGAGTCACCGTCTCTGGACTCTTGAATGCTACAGGAAACGAAGTTGCTTCAAACTATCGGCCGCGAAAGTGAGTCACACGAATGGGTTAAGCAGTTTATTTTACCTTAAAAGTGAAAGAAAAACAACTTTACATTTAAGTCCTTTCCCTCAAGTGGTAATAATAATTATCAACATAAGTATGGGGCTTTTATGGGTTTTACTTCGATCTTTAAAGTAAAAAACGCAATAAAAGGAACATATATTTTAATATTTCATGGTCGGAGCAGAAAAATCTACAGGTTTGACCCCGTTCACCTATGATTTACGGAGTAAAACCTTAATTTTGCGATTATACTGAACCGGAAAGATAAGTAGGATGCAACATCTTGCTTCATCCTCATCAGTATCCCAGCGCTGACACTCCGTGGAGCCAATCCGTTGATGTTCTCTTGACGTGTCGCGTGTACTCCCTGGTACACAACCCATTGTACTAAAGGTCGCCTGAGATTAGGAGCCTGAAGCAGCTTCCAAAGTCCTTTGTTAGGCTCCGGCGTCGCCGTGGCCGGCTAGACTGCAGCAATTTCCGACGCGGCATGCTCGCCCGCTGTCCTCGTTAGTTGGCTTTGTGCCCTCGTGCAGCATCATCATCCTGGTGCTGTCATGAACATAATGGCAGTGGCTGCGATGAGGGACGTTGCGGCGTGCAGAGTTCCGAATTCGCGAGCTTCACTTTATTCACGGCCGTCTTCAGGTTAGTGTAGTGACCGCTCAGGGGCGCTGCGTATCAGAGGGCGCCTGTTCATTCTTTTTTTGTAAAACTACGTTAGAATGAATATTAATAATAAATATTGATGTGGGTATGTTTCGATTCGTCAATTCTCTGCAAATATTTATATTAAAAATTTCAGGAATAGATGAAAAAATATATATTTGGAAGGGAGGACGGGGAAGGGTAGTACTAATTAGATTAATATTGCACTGAGGAATGAGACAATTTCTTTTTCGTTATCACGCATTGAAAAGATGCCGCATAGAATTCGCTCGGGTGGAGGAGCGAGACTCCGTAATCCGGTAATAGCTCCCCGCACCCACCCACCCACACACAAGTCAGATGATGCTCAATATCAAAACTCATATACGTTATATTTCTTTTAAGAAAGAATAAATTATTTTTACTAACGATATAAGGATTCAGGTCACATGCCTTCGTCGACGAGTGCCGTTATCACGTCACCGTAGTATTATTTTAAAAATGCACATTACAATGATTCCATAAAAGAATTTAATTATTTTCTTTTGAAATTTAGCCATTTTTGATGAGTTGATTTCTCCAAAAGTTTAATAAGTGTGTTTCGGCCGGATAATTTCATTTTAAGCATATTGTTAAACACATTTTTACAGCTTTAAATGACCATATACTTGTGATCTTTATTCAATGGGAATTTGTTAACTTTTATAATATTAGGATTTCCTTATTATCACGCCCAGTTGTCATATTTTGCCATGTGAATATTCATACTCCTATTTTATATTGTTTTTTTAGACTTAACAATTTTCACGTATTATTCTAGATGAATCGTTTATAAAATTCATTTTGAGAATATCTAGGAAATGAAAACGTTTTCTAAGCAAAATTAAGTGTTGGTCTCTGAGATTGTTCAACTACCTTTTTTTTTCTCCCCCTTTCATTTTAATTTTTACTAACACCTTTTAACTTAATTCTTTTATTTTGCGTGGTTTCTGTTTTTAAATTTGTATACAACTCTAATGCTGCAAATATACAACGTGTCTTGTATAAATACTATGCGTACCTGTAATTTTGTACTACCTGCTATTAAGTTCTGCGTTTAAGTGGTATTTTAATATTTCTTCCTTTTATTTTGTGAATAGAATGTTCTCTTTCTTGTGACTGGATTTAACATCCATGATTCCAAGGTAGTCGGGTTTATGTTAACTGAACTGACGCTCATTGAATGTGAAACCCTGTCTTCTTCATTTATTTAATTAAAAGAATGCTTGCTTTTCTTTGCACTTTGTTTATGGATGCGATGATCACCCTTTGCCTGTTTTTCTTTCTCCTGTTTCATCATACCCCATCGACCTGAGCAACTTGTCGGTTCAAGATTTATCCCGATGGTTTCTATCGAAAAATACCGGTTTTGGTCGGGGAAGCCACTTCTAATTAAATTGCTTTATGCATCCTAGAGGGACGTAGCTGCCTAACTCTAATTTAGATAATTGTATAATAGCTGAGTAATTTACATACCAATTAATTATTGAGGTAAAATATCTATTTTATGTTTTCATTACCTTGGTAGTTTTCTGTAGTCATTGGACTGGAGGTGCATTATAAAATTTTCGTGTAGAATGAGTGGTTTTGTTGATGCTATTTTTTTTTAGATATTTTAAAAAATTAATGTAATATTACACGTAAGGATGAATCCCAAATTTTCTCTCTTACAGGTTTTCATTTCATGTATATACGATTTTGAGTTTCATTTCTTACTTTTGGCCTAACTGTTTCTTTTAAGAATTTTAAGATAAGTAAAACTGGCCAATTTTGGTCGGTAACAAATTGAGGAAGATAGCTTGTCTATGTCTCATTTAACAAGAGTTTTGTATATAGGTTTTAACGTTAAATGTAAAACAAGCTACTTTGTTAAACAAGGTAATACATTTTTTTACATTCAGATTTTATATTAAGCCTAGTTTATGGATACAAAATTAGTATAACAAAAAAAAAATTATTTGTATCGAAGACCAAAACCGTAGTTGTTTGTGTGGAAGTGTCGTCATAATTTGAAACTTAAAAAAAAAGAAAAAAATTTCATGTAAAATATCTCACCGACATATCTTTCATTTTTCGATTAGTTTGGAGCGAGGAGAGACCACGTTTTCGTTGTTACTTTGTGAAATTCTCAGTCCCGATGGTTTCCCAGTCAGAATATTTTAGTACTGTCATTTTGTGAGACGGAAGGATTAAAACTCCCCGAAGCGCCGGCCAAGATTCGGTCTGCTCTATGGCACCTGTCTCNCCAGCAACTGTGTCCGAGTGGGGGATCGTAAACTCTTGTGGAGATGCTACGAGATAAGTAACACTTGCAGTACTCATGGAGTCGAGGTCTGTGGCCCTACGCATCAATGCCTCTGTTATCGTCGATTCTCTCGGATTTCGTTGGTTTCACGTGACCTCGCTGTCAATAATACGAGAATAATGCTAACCAACGTTTTGATGTTAATGTATTGCCCCTATTTTAGGCAAATCTTCAAATAGGAACAACACAAACAGATATTTTTTTAGAGTTTCCTTGTGGGACTTTTCTGAAGCTGTCGTAGTGTCAAAAGACCAAGAAAAGAAATGATAGTGCTTCGATACTTAGGATGTATTTAAATGTTCATTTATACTTCACATTAGTCTTTTTTATTCATTTTATATTAAGTGACTGCTCTTTATTTACTCTCCTCAAATGTGTTTTTGGTTCGTATTTTGGAGTGTCTGGAACGAAGAATTGAATCGACAATAATCGATTTCGCCGATTATTTTCCAACGGATTATCGACGAAAACAGAGATATCTCTGTATTTTGATGCGGGCGGTGATAGAGGGGATGACCACCAAGCTGAAATGCTTCTGGCAGCGGCGGCATTGTAAATAAAAACAGGGGTTAGTTAAATGTAAATTACGGCCGCCATAGTCAGAATAGCTTCCGCGCGACGCCAAACCCGAAACAAGAGAGAAATTACTTCTTTTTTTTCTTTCGACAGCCACTGTAAACAATTATGACGTGGTAAAGAAGAGAAGGATAGGTCCATGTGAGCGTGATGGCTAGCGGCAGAAAGAGAAGACCCCGTTCGTCCGACCGACCGACCGTGGTGCGGATGCCCATGTCGGCAAAGCAGTGAGGAGCTAGAGAACGAGCGGATTTGGGTTTTGCACTTTTGTTTCTCCTTTCGATCGGCGGCGGCGGCTTTTGAGGGACTTGGAACCGGGAGTGGTTCGCCACACGTGTGGTTGGATGGTTGGTTGGTTGGTTGGGAAGGGGGGAGGCAGATGTGGTTAACCTGGCCAATGTCACCCGGTCTTTCGCCAGGATTGCGTGGCACCATTGCCGGATTTACATCAATCGGAGCAACAATAAAACAAAATAGTACGCTCTATTTCACTTCTTTTTTTTTAAATTGTGCCTCCGTAAAAGTTATAATAGTTAGTTATAAGCAATCTTCTTTAACGTTACGACAAACAAATAAAAATTCTAATAACTATATTTCACTTCAGAATTATTTTCAAAAATACTATTTGGAAAATAATAGATTAACACATCTCAATGTATTACATTCATCTAAATTTTAATTAATAAACTTTTTTAAATTTCAAATGTTTATTTGAAAGTTGAAACCTTTGATATGGAGACCCCATTTTATCGGGGATCTTATGCTACTGCTTAATTTAATTATTCAGTTACCAATTGCCGCGATATTTATATGATGCATAATTTAGGAATGTTTATAATAAGTTAATATTTAGCAATAAGTTATAGTGATAGTATTTAAGAGAAAATAACATTACAATACTTATGTTTAGCGTGTGATACAAAACGGGGATTGTTTGGCGATTTTAGTCGTCTACCAAAGTTTGTTTATAGTGACGAATTAACTACAAATTGTTGTCGTACCCACAGATCTTTTATTTGCACTAGATAGCCAAAAGTAGATAGCTTAAGTTACGCAGACATAGAAATTTTTCAAATTTCGTTTGTTCACATAGCTATTTAGTACTTTATTTACACTTCGCATAAACCTATAACGTTGCCCCTTCCTGGTCCGAGTTTTACTCCAGTTTTCCTTCGGGTAGAGGTGGGAATGTGATTAATACTTTTGTTATTAATAATCTCGAAAATTTACTGCATTTAGTTGCTACGATTAATTTGGAAATAACAAATAGATAACAGCATGTCTTTGTTAAATAACTTCTTTTAGACATATTAAATCTGCCACTGCCCTTGATCGGAATTGATAGGATGGTCTCATGCTTAAATTAATTTATTGTTTCCCACGTGGTCATACGCAGTTCGCAGTTGCTTTTTTTGACAGTAAAATTAATAAAAATAAATCCATGATAGTTATTTATTGACTTAAAAAAATCTCATTGGAAACTTTCTTCATTTACATTAACTTTAACCTATAACCCCCATTTGCCATCCATCTAGTCCGCAATGCTTGTAAAAAAAAATCTCCAGTACTTGGTAGTTAAGTAGAGGTTAGTGAAAACAGCGTGAGGATATAAATCATCTTAACTGGTTTCACGACCTCGTTGTTATTTTTACTGCTGCGAGTTAAGAGAGTTCTTCCGTCTGAAAAAGAAACTTTTTATTGCATGTTGACTCGTCTTTCCTCTCGACACTTTTCAATAAAAAAGTCATGTTACACCACCGAAAACTTTCAATTAACTTTTGATTTAGTTTTACCCTGGAATACGTTTAATTCTACGTTCACAAGAACAATCTCGGTAGGAGACGCTTTCCCATATTAAGTCATTTCAATTCCATTGTAATATTTGCAAATAGGAAATGTAGCGTGCTATTGAAGCTTATCTACATGGAGCGGTAGGGGGTGGGTGGTAGGG
>NNCF01132941.1:16626-66441 GCA_002313205.1 Laupala kohalensis
AAAAAAAAAAAAACTTTTTCCGAGATGTGACGCATGCTTGTGTATTTCAAACGAATCTAAACGTCATGTTTTTCTCTTTATTCATTTTAATAACATGTTATGAATCAATTCGAATGAGAATAATTTTATTTCTCAGTCATTGATGTGCAAGTCCACGAATGCCAAAATAATGCAATTTGGAAAGGAGAATTACGTGATCGATGACGTTGAATGGTTAGGATAAATAAAGAACAACTTCAGTATTGCCTTTCAGAAATAAAGCCACTTACTTGCGGAGTTCCCCAAGGTTCAATTCTTACCGGGAGCATTTTTGTTTAAAAATTATGGTTTTACAACACAAAATTTTATAAATATTACCTTTAAATAAAGTGCATCAAATAAATGATAAACAATTTACAATCTGGTATAATTAATAACAATAACATTTATTTATTGGATATTAATATGGTGATTAATTTTATTAATTTCAATAATCTGGTGTTATTAATTTTATTACTTTGGTATTATTAATAACAATAACAATTATAACTAGTGATTCAGTAGTTGATGTGATTACGTAGTTGTATTTAGTGATTGTGATTCAGTAGTTGTATTTAGTGTATTCAGTAGTTTGTATTTAGTTGTATTCAGTAGTTGTATTTAGTTGTATTCAGTAGTTGTATTGTTTGTATTTAGTTGTATTCAGTAGTTGTATTCAGTAGTAGTAGTAATGTGATTCAGTAGTTGTATTTAGTGTCTAACTTTCATTGTAGTGTAAANAACCGGGAATCATAAAGAAAAACACCATCATTGATTTGGTAATCAATGTCTTTCCTTTGATTTATTTCATTATTTAAATCATACTTAGTGGAAATATGCAGAAAATGTCATGTTAATGAAAGTTGTTAATAATTTTTTTGCCCCTCCCCCCCACTTTTGATTCCCAATCGCCGCTACTGGAGATGGAAGTATATGGATAAAAACCTGAAAATAAATAATATTGGGAAAATCGTATTTTGGGATTTGAGACGTGATGCGTGTTATATGATGAAAAACAGAAAATTTATCGTGAAAATACATGTATTTTGAATTTCTTAAATTTATTATTATCTTAAATTGCCGTTGAAGTAACAAAGATATTCAAAAACTTTTCAAATAAATTTGTGTGAATAAATATTGTTTAAATTGAGAATATAACTAACATCATATTTCTTATTCGTTAATTGAATTTTTGTTGTCAAATACAAAATATTTTTTTGACAATGTCCGGAAATTGATACAAGAGATTAACATAATAGTTTTCAAAATTCTTTGGACAGTAATCAGTAAAGTTTTGTAAAATAATCAAATATCTGGTTTCGGATTCGCATAGACAGTAGTAACTTAATTAATAATCTTCATTTTTATTTTTCTCCAAGTTCAATCTCGTGCCTGTAACCATTTCAGATCTCCGATTTACTGATTATTTTATTAGATTCAAAAAAATTCTTCACATCGATTTTTAACTTCTAATTCTTCCTAAAACTTGAGTTTCCTAAAAAGTAGTTTGCTACCCTTTGAAACTGTAAAATTGACATTTTCTCGAAGTTGATGACATGACGTTTTAACCATCATAATGATATAACTTCTTTAAAATATTTTTATGAGACCTTCTCGAGTGTAAAAATGGGTAAATAAATAAGTGATGAGAGGTGTTGGATGTTTTGGAAAAATGATGTGCCGAACTGATTTAGACTAAGAAATCCCCAGCTGAAAACCTCACCCAGTTTACCCGATGTGGGAATCGAAATCGTGGACTCTCGCTCTGTAGTACACTTGGAGGGTAGATCCTCACAAGTATGAATATTAATGTTTTGTAAGCATAATGTGAAAATGCTTGTTTTAGAAAAAAATAAAGTTGTATAACTTTAGTATATATGAAAGAATATTTATTGGGCAGCTCTAGAAATACATGGGAGAATTCAATTGTTCGAAAGAACCATCTACAGAATAATTTCATTTTGGGATTGCTAAGGGTTCCGTGCTCAGAAAGTTTTATGTCACTTAAATATAAAGGAACAAGAATTTTGAAATTCTTCTACAAAAAACAACAACAAATACTAGAATTGTTTGAATTTTTGCTTAGATTTAAAATTGTACTATGAATATCTTATATTTAAAATTGTACTACTAAAATGTACTCGTATTTTAAACTACATCTTCTGCTAGAAATAGTAAGTATCTAACCACTGCTGGCCTTGCGTAAAAACTCGCACTTCGTTGGTTTTCCGTACGTTTTCTCATTTTGGGCGGCGGCATAGTCTCCTAGAATTCATAGCTTAAAACAGCGCGGTCCAATTAGTGTTTCCAACTATCCGCATGCGGCCCGTGCACCTTTTATTATGGCCTGCGAGTTGTAGTGCATTTTACATCAAATTTTTCATCAATAGTAAAGGCCGTACGCCAAAAACATTCTGGATGCTATGGGAGTGGATAGTATCTTGATTTTAATAATTAAAAGATTTTTGTAATTGGAGGACCACATGGATTACCATGATTTTGTATCAAAACAAACAATAAATCAATGGACATACAAATATTAATTGTTTTACAAAGGAATTATACAAAAACATGTTCCCTAATAATCCCACCAAAAATATTATCTAAACACACAAGAACATACAAGTAAAATATCTAATACTAAAACTTACAGCTATACACATGACATTAATTTAACGATAAAAGAGGCATGATTATGTACAACAAGGTTCAGTTAAATTTTGTTGAATTCGTCAATTAAGGCAGGTTAAATTGATCATGAAATATCATACTGGTGGCTAGATTTTCACAGGCCAGTGGAAGGTATGTGAGCTCATAGTTACGTTCTTGTAGCATTTAACGACGCTCAGTTGGCATACAGCGTCCCAGACCGTTGGAAGATACAGGAGGTAGAGACGGTGTGTGGATCCATCTATAGTATTTAAAGTTTATATGATCACACTTTCCATGTTCACAATAAAACCATATTCACGATAGTTCCAGATGGTTGAAGAAAATGTATAGTTTTACCTCCTGCACAACACGCTTCATAAAATGTTCCTGACGGACGCAGTTATGACCCTATGTTGACTCCAAATCTGATGAGAGAGTGATGCTTGAGGTAGTAGCTACGGGGTCTTCCCAATTAACTCGAGGGAAAACACTCCCGTGCAAATACATTATTATTGAATTGTTCGTGTGCAAATTAAAGAATTTGATACGAATTAAAGAATTAATTCAGTGTTACATTAAAATTAGAAAATTGACATTCAGAATTTGTGACGATTCTCCATGTAACGAATAGGTAATTATGTGTATTTTATCATCATGAAATGTCTAGGTAAGAATAGAGCTCTCTAGTGGCAGATTGACGTACTTAAGCCTTTTAGATCATTTATAGTATTAGATAATATTATTAGCTTCTGGTGGAAATGCACCAAGGCCAAAGCTTAGTTATTAGTCAGTGTTGTCAGAATTAATATTTGACGTGACATGTCTGACGAGACAAAATAAATTGTGTTCGGAATTACCCTGTGATACATTACTATATGAAAACATTTCTTTATAATGCTAAGATTAAAAGTACTTTTTAAATAAAGAAATATACTATTTAATTTTTTCCAGCATGAAATAATATAAATTTGGCCCGATCGGATCGAAAACGCACCGAGAAAATGGCCCTTGGGCTAAGATAAGTTTGACTGGCTTAAAATATGCTCCGTGTTTAACGAAAATTAAAAAGCGGGAAAGGATAGGCGTGATTGCTTATGAAAAGAAAACAGTACAGCATTTGGTGGGTTGTTGGTTGTTGCTGGTCACGTTCGAACGAACGCAAGCGCTTCGTCTGTGGGAAGGCGAGTCCTTTCTCTGGAGTATCGGATGACTCCTGCCTTCTGGTCCCTCCAACCCCTGACGACGGGAGACGGAAGTGCGCTGGCTGGCTGCTCCACTCTGCCTCTCCTATCCTCTGTGGCGCAGCGCTGTTTCACGTATTCGCCTTCTACAAGACTCTGCCTTCTGCTTCCCTCGCGGTGGGATAAAATGAAATCATCAGTCCCGTTCTTAAATTTATTTCGAAGACTTATCGCCAAAAATGTGTAAATTTTAACTAATTATTTATTAATTACTTACATTATCAATACAGAAATATATAATCATATTTACTAAAGAATGGCTAGCGTAGGTTAGATTACATATTGAACTATATGAAACATATTTTACTGTACATTAAAAAAAAACATTTTTATATTAAGTAAAATGTATTTAACTACATAAAGCTATATAGATCTGAGTAGAAATGGTGTACAGTTGTGGAAAGCGAACGGGTGGTGTAATGGTCAACACCCCTGCGCTAACCACTTATAATGGTTAAACGCAAACAATAATGAAATTAGCTGTAATAATTGTAGTAGTGTTTTTCCTTTCTTAAATGTTATTTCCATTTCCTATTAAGTATATTAAGCTGTGAATTCCCATTGTAATTTGGACGTACTCCCTATTATGGATGAAGTATAAATACACATGCCTCTAAGAACACTGTTTATCTCTATATATTATAATTATTTGAGTAAAGTATTTCAGTCTCATTTGTGCCCTTTACATTATCACTGTGATGTTCTTAATTGTTTATTGAAATTCGATTCTCGTCCATCTTAAGCCCTCCTTAGGTTTTGTACGTAAGCACTGGTACCGATTTGAAAAAACATATTGGGGTGGAAGGCTAAGGTTTCGAAGTTTGCTGGATCCAAGTGCGAGTGAAACCTTCTTTTTCCCTCGCTCTCCACTTCTCGTGGCTATAACATACAACTAACACTTTTACTAATTCAATAATGAATGAAATACTCCCATACCTCTTTTATTCGAATAACGTGTAGTAAATATTATTTTTATGGCAAATATATAATTCATTTCATTGTTCAATGTTTTTACTTTCTCCTATACGTAGTGTATAGAAAGTATTGTAATCGTGAAAAAATTCGAAAACGAGATTTTTGCAGAAATATCCGTTTTGGAGACCCCAGACTCCGAAAAAGTTGTTTTTGGCTGTACGTCCGTCCGTCTGTGTCTGTCTGCCCGTCCGTCTGTGCGCAACACTCCTTACCGAAAGGAAAAATATTTTATTTTCATTTTTCGTATTTAGGGTAGAATTTACTTCTGACATATGCACGTGCTTTCAATTTTCTTTTTACTTGAACACAAAGGGCACTTCACATGAAGGTCAAAGTACATTTTTGAATATTTTCCAAAAACTGGTCCAACGATTTTGCTTAAATTTTCTGTACGTAAAGTAGAATTAGTATGCATTACATCCACATTAGCGGTATTTCCCTTGAAAGTTTGGTATAGACGCAGTAAAATCATTTCTGTCTGCTGCACTTACATATTAGTTTACGGTTTCAAGAAGATTGAATAATATTTAGCGTATATATATATAGCTAAATGAGAATGTACATGAAGTGTATTAATCTGTGTGAAATGTATTAAAATCTGTAAAATAAAGTAAATGAAAAAAAATGACGGGGAGGCCTAATCCCCGGTTGCTCGCCAGAGGGCAGCTGACCGGTGCGGTGCGGCGAGGGAGCGTGTGCCGACGCATTAGCTGGGTTACGCCCGCATTGCAGGGTCACTAGCGCTGTGCCCTGTGTGGTTGTATGATATTTAACAGTGTAAATGAACCAAGCAATCGTAGAATACACTTTTTGTTAACTGAAATGAAAGATATGATAATAATAAAAATATATAGGGGGACAGCAAACTCACTGCAGATGCGAAAATACATCAATTTCTGTCTACAACGAAATTACTTTTACATAACACTTTTACGATATTTTTGTCACTATATGCTGCAGATGGAGAAACGTATATGAGAAAGTATGTGCACTGGTTTTGCACCACTAGTTTATGTAATACTATTTAGAATTTTCGTATATCAAAATTGTTAATTATTTATTATCTGGTGGGTTGAATTATGTATTATTTTATATAAACATAATTCCTAAGCAGTAGAATGCTTTTTATATTAAAGTGCACCCTCCTGTACCTCGGATCACAATTTCATTGTGTATCATGGATCACTGACCCAAGATACATGATGATAATATTTAATAAAATTTAAATATTTAATAATTAATTATTTATTTATTTATTGNAACTCAACTTGAAGATGGAGATGACATGGTTTTGCTCACAAATGATTCTGGTGATGAAGAGGATCTGCAAGGATTTTCTAATAATGAACTAGCTGATGCTCAGGAGGATAATGGACTATTGGATTTCATAACTCTAACTTATTTCCTGTCTCCAACTTTCGTGATCCGAGGTATAAGATGCTCAAGGTACAAGGTTTTCTTCAAAACATTGCCTCAAAAATTCAGGTGCGTCTTATACTCGAAATTAATATAAAAATGTTCAGTGTTTGATTTAAAATTCCCGCCGGTGTTAAAAATGGCCATATATTCGATGCCGCGGGAAATCTATCTCTATCTGGCAACATTGGATTCAACTGGCAGCAGCAGTACACAGATGCGACGAACATGAGTTGCGGGGATTCACAAGCTTTGCCAACACTGTCTCCCTCCCGCCCCGCCATCACACACCCAGAACATTGTCAAGCCTATGATGCGTCATTGCAGTCTACGGTGCCAGTGAACTTGAATTGAAGTGACTTGTGTTATCGGTCAGTTCGGTTTTATAAACTAAGAATTTTTTTAGTAATAATAAAAATGGTAAAAATGTTTTTTTTTAATTGCTTAAAAATTAAGGTGCGTCTTATAGTCCGTAGCGTCTTATAGTCCGTAAAATACAGTATATGCTTAAAGTGGCAAAATAATGCCTTTATCTTTTGAGAGTTCAGGTCCAATGGGGGGGGGGGGGCTATAGCCCCCTTAGCCCCCGCCCCTACATAGGTCCGCCACCGAAGACGATTCGAGGAAAATAATCCCTTTAATTCTCTATGACTCAGTGTGCCCCATCGATTCTGTTACTTGTAATTTACAAAACGAACTTACCGCATAGGCGTGGTGGGTCAGACATTGGGGGTCCCGGGGTCCCCTCCAATCCTCATTAAATGGGTGACAGTGAACGTTAGCCGAAATGATTGTTTGTCGCAGACGTCTACACAGTTGAAGAGGCGAGGAGGAGTGCCTCTGTCGCAGACGGATGACGGATCGGGAAAGGAAGGGGTTTTGTGTGCGAGAGAGAATTGATCGTCCACCGTCGCGTGTTCTGTCGTGCGTCACCCAATTCGCCGAACAGCTGAACACTGGCGACCGGCCGGCTGGCGTCGCGCAGGGATCCTCAAACGAGCCTCCCTCTTTACTCAGTCCTGTAACTTTACTCAGAGAAAAATCTGTGAACGAGATAGTCTATTCTGTAGTAGTAGCAGCGGTAAATAAGCTTATCGTGCTCAACGTGGTCATAGGTAGTTTGTATCTGATATCTTGACAATAAATTATTAATTAATTTGTTTACTTATTGTCAGTGTAACTGGTGTGATGTTGGTACAGGTTTTGTACACAATGTAGTCAACGCTTTTACTTCGCCATCGTCCATAAGGGTAATGGTAAGTGTACCCCTTAAATCTATCGCCAACATCAGTCATCGATTCAATATACTTGCTCTTGTAGCGCTATTCTGTACTTTCTGTATCGCGCGTGTGTCTCGTGTCTTGCTTGTGTTATTAACTAGTATTTCTTTTAAAGCAAATAGTCTCTTTTGTGGCCTCAAAACTTTTCGAAAATTCGTTCCTTATCATAACTTCATATATTTATACTTGGATCGACCGAGGGGGCAGTAACGTTTTGTTGAAGTATTAAAAATAGTTATCTTTCAACAAAACGAATGCAGACTCTGAATTTTAATTACGTTTAGCGAGTTTTAGTGAATAGTATAATTTTAGCTAACAAACACTATAATACATTCGAAGCTAAAAATAATTATTTTCTTTCAAATGAACTTTGTCAAAAAAGATTAAGACAAATTAATACTCGAATTGATTGTGTTTCAGTATTCTTCATTTTCAGGGTCCTTCGTGTATATTTAAAGATAAGATTAATGTTGGCATAATTACACATTAAACATTTAACATAAAAGAATTGGAATTTCATGCTTGAATAGTTCAGACGAAGCCTCATTTTCGGAGGTTGGAAATCGCGGTACTGTATCACCTCTTCAACTCCTAAAACAGGGTAATCGTTTTTCTGATACTCAGGGTATGTCGCTATTTTGTGTATTTTAGATTATTATATTTGTCTCTTGATAGCCGTTTATTTAAAGAAAAAATACACAAAGATACAGTGATGTAAATAGCTCTTTTATGTTTGTAGTTCGGTTTCCCTCCTATTTCTACAAAAATATCCTTCTTCCTAAATAATATTTTAAAGCAAGAAAATAGGTCAAGAGAGAAAACTAAGTAAAATTATTATTCATTAGCGGAATAGATCATTAATTGATATTCAATGCAGACACTATTTCTTCCTCTCTGTTTCTTTACCTGTTTGTATATGAACAGCCGTGTACAAAGAGCGTTCATTGAGTTTAGTGAATAAATGATTAGTTTCCGTCCTGCATTTTTCAATTCCGTGGTATTGATTAGGGCTTGGCCATAGAGCTCACCGATCTGTCACCGGTGCAGACCGTTTGCAAAGCACTGCTGCGATTTCACGATCCCCTCGTTCCACGAAATCTGTATAATTAACCCCAAACGCGTCGAGGATGTGGAGACCCAATTGAGACCCGGTCTATGCCCCTCGTCACAGAAGGATGGGGACGACCAGTTTACGATGTAATTTGTGTCTTCTAATTGGAAAGTAAACGTCTTTTTTTTTATCTTAATGGTTTTTATAATGAAATTTATTCTGCTTATAAGTGTACATAATGTTATAAAAGTTGTTCCGAATAATATCCAGCCACTTTTCCTATAAATTGTGAATAGTATCACACAAATTTCTTTTTGAATACTGAACTCTCATAAACTTATCTTAAAATACTTAGTATACAGAATATATAATACAATTTTATATTAAAATAATATTAACTATTAAACGACAATAAGATATTAAATAATTCTGTAACCGCCGTTTCTAGGGTGAAATATTTTGTTGTTACAAATTTGTGGTATACAAATTGAAATGCGAAAACTTATGTAATACTTCATCACTATTGAAAATTAATTTACCTGAAAACTTGTCTCAAAGTAGAAGATACAGTTCGCGATGAGCAATTACAAGTTCTGGAGTCAGGACCGTAACCAACGGGTTTTTTAAATTTGGATTAGGACGAGACTCTTCAACAAAAAATTGATTTAAAAACTTACAATAAAAGGATAATAGCATCGTTTATTAGTTGACAGAAAGTAAATAAATAATCTGTACAAGAGTGAATTATTTGGAGTGTCTAGTATGGAAATTGAAAATAAGTATTCGGTGAAATTGTTTGCAATTTCAAAGTACTCTTCTTAGGGATAATTGCAATTAAAATTGAAAGTATGGTTAATGTTGATGAATTACGAGAACAGAAAAACAATTAAAATTGGCTGCTTATCAATAGATGTGAATCTTCACTCGCACGATTGACTGCGATGCTTACGTATGTGTCCGCCAGAGTTCGATTACGTTACGTGAGACTGAAATCTTAAGAGACCGAATCTTAGAAGCCAAATGTATCAAGTCAGTAAAGAACAATACTTTCAAGTTTATAACCTAAAAAAACAAACAAACAAACAAACAAACAAACAAAGGAATTCAAGGTCTTACCTATGCTTTGTAATTCTTAAGCTTTCTGTGTAAAATGTATTTTCTGATAATTCGTAATTACGTGCATTTAAGCATGCTTTTCTGAACAAATTGTAAATTTTTGTAGGTTTCCTACGTGGTAATTTATTTATGAAATTAAGAAAAGTGAAAATTTAATGAAAAATATAATAAGTAGAGAAGTATGGAAACTATCATACGAATTTAGAATATTATACAACAACCCCGGATGACGCCGGGCAAATTGAACTAAAAAATCAGAACGTGTTGATAGGTATTTTAATCCCAGAAATGTCCAGTAATAATTGTTTTAAGTTTATTTTCGAATCGCGGGCAACGTCGGATAATTCTGTTAGAGTTGTATACAACTAAAATGTTTAAACGGGATGAATACAAACAATAATCTATTTCGAGGATGGGGTTCCCCCAGAGCTCGTCTCCACACACGCACACACACATTGGCTCCGTGCTCGCCTCGAATCTGTTTCGCTCGTGCAGCGTATTCCCACGCCCCATTTCAATTAATCATGCCCGCCTCTGATTTAAAATGCAATTCATATAAAACGGTTCTCTTCCTCTAATAATGTGCATTTCGAATAATTGCACCCAAATGTGGTTTTAAATCGTGAGCAAAATGCAGTTGGCAATACCATGTCCATGTTGAATAATGGGTCTAGTCATTACATTTATTGTATTGGAACGAAATTATTTTCCGTTACTTTTTATTATACTCTCATTATATTTGACTGATTATTGACTTATTTTTTGTTAGAAATAATTGACACAAAATTTGGTATGTCAAATTGGTTTTGTAGAGATTGAAAATGTGAAACGTATTTTGCACAAATATTTCAGGAACATGAAATATATTTTAGTTAATAATGGTGATATACTTTACTATATAATTATTTTTAAGTTTTCTGATCTTATAAAAAATATGGAGCTTATTTCGATGAAGCGAATGCGCAGATTTGCCCGAAAAATTCGGCGCAGTCTCCAGTAGCTGTTGAAGATCGACCTATCTGGAGCACGACTCGCATCTGGTTCTTGGCGGGTCAAAAAGATACTTTTTTCATTGTTTTAAGATATTTTGTTTATGTGTTCTCTGAAATATGCTAATGCAATTTGTGTTATTTGAAAGATAGATTACAAGCCATTATATGATAAGTATGATTTATGATTCACAGTATCATTAATTTTATCTACACTTCCTAATACATTGAGAAGTTACTTTGTATTTAATATAATCACAGCATGAGAAACATAGTTTTATATTTTATTAGTTCATTAGACAATATAATATTTATTGCTCACAATTAAGTATTTGGTATAAATTTGTGTTTCGTAATATGATCTAATCACTGTGATTTTTGTTTTATAAATTACAATATTTCAATTTATTTTTACGCAATATTTAAACAATAAATATTTTAAACAATTTATTTTTACGCGTGTACGTTTTGGAAATCGATTTTTCTTTTTGTTTCCGATTTATGGTCGTACAGCTTCTTCCTATTCTCAGATTATAAATCATACCCACTCTTTTACTTTGGTTTAGTTGTCGTGCCGCAAAGGACAAGTTTACGTCCTATTATATTCTAAATCTTTTTTTTTTTTTTCATTTTGTTCTTCGTCTTCTTCCCTGCACTATCGACTACTGCTTCAACTCCTGAAGCGTCTGTTCGTGAGCTTCAATGAATTAGAGTTTGGTGAATACCCGATGAAACTATTCAAAGCACGGTCCCCTAAAATTGCGTCCTGCGTAGATATTGATCACTTCTCCCAAAATTAACATTTTTCCGCTTCGCTAGAAATGTTATTAGCCAGTTAACACGTTTTCCGACGCGACAAATCTGACAACTCTACGATCAAGAGATTAGAGCCACAAAATCGCATTGGTGTTCATTCGCTGTCGTCAGTGCCTCTGAGTAAATCCTTAGATTGTCGAAATCGCTACCATTTGCGTGGTTTGAGGACAAGTGATGTCACTTAAAATGCAAGTGAGGTGGTACAGATTGGATGGAGATGGTTTTCCATAAATCTGTGAAAATGTAATTTTCTGATTGTTATATTATTGATACAATAGTCTTGTTATGTTTCCAATCCCAATTAGTAAAATTATAAGTAAAAAACTGTTTTAAACCACAACATCCGAGTACCTAATCGTGGAGGAAAGGTTGCATTATCTACAATCCTGTGAAAATGGCGACTGTAGCTTTGTGAATCAAGGCAAGTGGTATAGTGGTAGCGCGCCTGCGGCCGTGGTAGCGCGCCTGCGTCCCGAGTTGGAGTCTCGGTCTATCGCCATTTTCACCTGGCTGTAGAAAAATGCATCCTATTATTCTGCCCATCCTTGCCGCGGGCCCTGGATGGTGGGACAAATTCTTTTTTAATACGAATGTCCTCCATACGTCTTAGTACACCTAGTAAAGTAAAGTTTGTCAAACTCATCGATTTTACTGCGTTGAGCACAAATTATTACCAAGTGGTGAACTTTTTAAAGGGTGGTTTGTCGGGGAATACCTCCAAAGGTGATGGAACAATGAAACCAAGTGCTTGGACAACATATTTAATATGTTTCAAGAGCCCTAAAATCATTTACGAATGGTAATGCACTTCGAATAGGGGAAACACAGTTGTGGAACACTAAAATTAAAGATACGAGAACAGTAAAATATATAGGAGAACCGAAAACTGACTCCTGATTCGAAATATACTCTTGATACGAAAATATGTTATATGCTATAATTACTTCTTTATTTAAGTACACTTAATGCGGATGACTTAGAAACTTATAAGAGAAAGTTTGTGCAGTGATTTTGCTCTATTAGTTTGTGCATGCGTTGACCGCACACAGTAGCGGATCTGAACTCTCTATTTGATGAGTTGATGTATTTTAATTTAAAATTTTTATAAATATAAGTCTTTATTAAAAGTCTTTTAATGAAATACATCAACTCATCGAAGCCATCAGTTCACTTGCTCTTGTGTGGCTATTCTGTTTTCTGCATCGAACGTGTTGATCGATTATCGCCTTGTGTCTTAGTTTATTTTTAACTTGTATTTCTTTACAGCTATTAATATTTATTTGAATATAACTTGAAATCGTAGAAGTTGACAATTCGTGCTAGGCAGCCAAGTTGCGTAATTTTCGCCAAAGTTACACGACTTTGACTATATGTTTCGCGTCGTTTTGTTGCACAACAGTGTTTCCTTAATGGGCCGCATGAAGCGCTGGCGTAGGAAGGAGCGGAACAGGTGGGCGGAGCGGGTTTTCGATGGCACCTCCACGCCGCCCTCCTAAGTGTTTACTCATAACGCTGCATCATCTCCACGAAATTAGTCGCGCTAACGAGATGTGAGACAGAAAGCCACACGAAACCTCCCATTGCCAAACACAAGGATTAAGAGGTCGGCTATGGAGTGCGTAGATACAGGGGCGGATGTACGGGGGCTATAGCCCCCCCCCCCCCCGGGGCCTGAACTCTCAACAGATAAAGGCATGCTTTGCCACTTTAAAGAATTAATATATTTGGTTACTATTTCATATTGTTAATTGTTTATTATCTATTTGATGAGTCGATGAATTTTATTTAAAAGATAATATTTACAAAATTTGTGTTCTAAAACAATGATTTTCAAATAGATATGCTCACCCTCCCCGTTTAACCCCCCTTGACTACAGTCTAGATTCGCTACTGCCTAGATATTCTGATCTGATACGAGTTGTGGAGTACTCTTTAACAAAAGTAGGAAATGACGCGCTAGTGAATTGGTCAAATATGAAACTAAAACGTTGTCGCGAAGATTAAAAAATGACACTATTATTGTACGCGATAGTCATACATGAAACAATACATAAAATTGTAACATTGAATTGATGATAACATTTGAGGTGCAATTTATGAAAATTTTATGGAGGGTGGAAGAGTTTCAACGCGCCTAGAAATTATTAATTAACATAACTTATTCTTCTTGAGGAATGATTAAAATTTTTAGAATTGTAGAGTTTTCCATCTCGCATTTTAGTCACCGAAAGTAATGAACGTAAAAATATTTATTTTGTGAGTGTAAGCACTTGATGAATGAGAATGAGAAAACAGTTGTTTCAGTATATGTACGACAAATAAGATTTGATTGTCAAGAAATCAATTAAAATCTGCCTACGACCACTAGGAAGTCAATGAAATCATTTACTCTCCAAAAGAAAACAAGGGACCATCCCATCAATTGCGGTCAAAGACCTCAAAGAGACAAACATTGTTGGCGATTTATTACAACTAATAAATTATATAACAATGTATGTCAATCTATTTAACAATAATCTATACATGTGTATAACAATTGCAAAAGTTAAAAAAAGAATATAGAAATATATTGCTAAGATTTATGTTTAATGTTAAATATATTTAAATTATATTTACCATGTGACCACTACCCTTCTACATTCGATGTAGTATAAGAAAAGGAAATTACGGACGTGTGTTTGCTGTAATTATAAATGAGCAAAATATCTTTTAAAGTGTTTGTGTGTTGATGTTTTTGTTGTTGTTGTTTGTCAGGTGTGCGGCGTAACGTCGGCGCAATGAGAGAGCGCGATGTCCAGATACTCCCGCTGTCCTTACCAGAATGCGTCGGGCCCTTCAGCCGCGACCACGTACGCGCCGATGCCACCGCCGCACTCCTCGCAGCCTGCACACACCCAGCAGCTGAGGTAATAACTCTCACTCACTCGTTTGCTTTGCATTTTTACTCTTTTTTTATACCTTTTATTTAACTTCACTTGTTAGGTAGTATGTTTGGGTCGAATCTGGCAATTGAATTTTATACCAGTTCCTCTCAACAGATTGAACTGAAATTTTGTACATATATATAAACACTCTTACAATGCAATATTATGTCTATTTCAAATAAAAACAGTTTTTATAACGATTTTGTTCCGAAATAACGCGCGAGGATTTATTTCCGGGAAGCTTCCCCTGAAATACAATCCGTTTCTCTCATACGAGTAAGTATAACGCATTGCATAACCTACGCGTTTCGTTTTAACTTCTTATATTATCATTACGATCGTTTCTCAATAGATGTTTGTATTATCGGAAGGTGTATCTCACGGATGTTATATCATTTATGCAATTTATTTATGTTAATACAAGTTCTTGTTTAAAGGATATTTTGAGTATTACAAATGAACAAGCAATATTAATTATTAATACAAATAAATAAACAAATTCTAATTCTAAAAAGTATGAAATAAAATAATTAAAAAACCTTCTTAAAATTAGCTTTTATTTAAGTGATGTACTAAAATGAATAAAATAAGTTGAAGATTTTATTAAAGTAATGCAATATCAAGTGCTGATACCTCCATAGATATTTCACATATGTAGATCCTAATAAAAATAAACGTATCTCTAAATATCATTATCGCTGAAAATGATTTAATATTTTATGTTGAATTATTTGTTTCCAAAAAGCTTGTCGCGCGAATCGTAAATAGAATACATACTTAGGCAAGAACTTATTTTACCAACCCTTTCACTGCCCTACGAAATTAATTTGTATCCACTTTTATGAACATTTCCAGGAGAGCCTATTTTCAAATTTTGGCGATGATGTCCAATGTAGTATGTGTGTGTATGTATTGTATGTGTGTACGTTAAGAATTTTGTTCCCCCAATAACTTAAGAACAAATTAATGCATGGAAACCAAACTTGAGATTTTACTTTGAATACTTTGGGAATAGAAACCTATTTCGTACCGACTTCATTTACACATCGCCCTCCACTTCCGGTTTCTTAAATTTAAAATTTTTGGAAATATGAACATAAGCATTTTGATTGGTCATTTAATTCTGTGTACAGATTGCTAGACCGCATTTCCTATATCGCGCCGTTTTCGAGATACAGCGAAATGGTTTTACGCAAATATGAGTTGCGCCTATTTTGTATCAGCCTATAAGGCATTTGCAAAGAGTTTAAGGTGGAAGATTATTGGTACAAACGATACTTGAATGAACATATATTATGGCAAGGAGTATTCTAAAATAAATATTATGGTAAGGAACATATATTATGGTCAGGAGGTTGCGAAAATAAATATATTTTAACTGATTCATCCACTAATTATGTCCTCGCGTTTATAATTATATTATATTATGTTTTTGTGTGTTTTCATTGTTGATGTTCTTTTCATTTCATGCGAATGTAGGTTGCCTAGTACTTCTTGTTGTGTGTTATAATTGGAGTTATAAATTCAGTGGGGCACATTCCAGTTTTTTTAATATGGTAAACAAAATATTTTGAATTATGGGGGTTCGTATTACGTGGAATAAGTAGGACCATCTCCCCCAACCCCCCAAAAAGTATTTTTTTATTGATTCACAATATGTAGAAAACTTTACCATCTACTCTCCCAATTTAAATTATTTAAGTGTTTATGGAAAATTTTTAATTATTTTCGCTTTAGATATTGTCTTCACTCAAAATCCTTATCCATCCAATGTACAAAACCAAATGGGCAAAAAAAACAACAAAAAAACAGGGAAATTATTGTTTCGCAAATTTATTACAAATTCTAGCGTTTAATATCAACAACCCATGGTATGGTTAGGTTATCATGAGCTCATAATTTTGGAGCTGTTAAATTCGGAAATCCGTCAAATCTTGCCTCGCCACTGCTTCCTTAATCGGGAATCGCAGGCGCTAAGAGATCCCGCGGTTCATCTTCTCGAGCCCATGTTAACTATTTCTGTAGTCACTTTGATGTGGGAGAAGCTGCGTGAGGTCATGTAGAAAAGCGGCATCCAGTGAATCATCATGCTCCGGAAGACGCCGAGGATCTTGTTCCGTTTGCGTGTCCTCTGTGACTACGTCTACGTATTGCGGTGTCTTAGGTTGGTAGACATGTTAATATTTTAAATTTATCGCAGCCAAGGCATGTCAAATGACTGTGATATGAATTAAATAAATAAATGCTTTCACGACCGGAGTGTGTATGAATCAATGTTTCCTGTCTATATTTACCCGTGGCTCAATAGTTCTCCTTCTCTAAATATGTTTCAACTGCGCCTTTACAATTAGGGATGTCTTGTCTGAATTTAAAATGGGTCACAGAGGGTATCCTTAATGTTGATTGCGCAACTTGAAGTCGACGGTTGAGGAGGTTTACAAACTTCGGATCAACAATGTAGGAGGAACTCGATAACCTGAACGCTATTCGTTAAGGCGGCCCCAGCACTCCCAAGTTAGTCAAATCCCGGAGATGTATGATTATTTTATTTATTTTTATTGTNATTGTGAATAATCATGGTGGAAAAACATGATTTGTATCTGTCTCTTAATAATATAGTTGATATAATAAAACAATATTCGGGAACTTTCTTGACTCGTTTGAAGTGCATAAGAGCATGTACGAACATGGCGGTCGAGCGCAACTGTTTCGTGATTTATGCATCTCATCTCGGAAAAAGTGAAATATATTTATAGTATCCGGTGACATAGAGATAAAGGTGATGTAAAAAAGGTTACGGATAATTTACTACAAATCAAAGTAAACTTCCATGACTTTTTGTTGTTTAAAAGTTGGTCTTATTTTGTAAATAAGTGTTTTCTCCGTAAGACGCAATGTATTACACCATCATTTACAGTTGCTATTATTTCATTTAAATGGCCGGTGAGATATGTTTTTCAAATTGAAATAACAATAAGTACATGTTACTCTTTTTTATTTATGCCGATTTGAGATATTTTAGTGATTAAATTCTACCTGCTCTAGTACTTCCTTAAAGAGATGGTTATTGTAGTGATAGAAGTTTGAGAGAAAAATGATAAGCTTTGAAAATCTTTTAGTAGCTATATTAATTTTCGTGGAGAAGGAAACTCGTGTCTGTACCACTGTATGGGTCTGAGGAAATGAACTCTTCTTTTAAAAAAACATTTGAGAAATAGAACATTATTACTAAAATAATTCATTTCAAATTCTGGTCGAATTTGACTTCAATATGATAAGCTTGCGGTTACGTTGAGAATTTTTGCGTAATTGTTTACAAAACTACCTTACTTACATGTGGACTCTGAAGCATTTGTCACAATCGATGAAACGGCCATGACTAGTGATAAGTGACTTATTGGTTCTGAAGAGGTTTTACGGTCTCACATCTTTGGTTTTGTCAATGTGATTAATATTTACATATTTCTTTCGTGTACCCTACACGTGGAGAAGATATGTGACAACTTTCGGTCAGGTGAAAATGGCGACGAGCCGAAAATCGAACCCGGGACAGTTGCTTTGATCGCAGGGGTGTTTACCACTACACCACCCGTTCGCCTTCCACAACTGTACACCATTTCCATCCAGACCTAAACCCAGGAAGATCTGAGATACGATCGGGTGGTGCAGTGGTTAACACCCCTGCGATCAATGTAGAACCGGGTTCGATTCCCTGTTCGTCGCCATTTTCACTTGACCGAAAGTTGTGATTACTATTGTTGACTTAATGACGTTGGAAGTGAAATCACTCATCTTACGCAGAAATTCGAACCCAGAACCCAGTGTCTTGCGTATTGTTGTTTGTTTGTGTGTGTGTGCATGTGTGAGTGAATTAAGTCCTTGATTTTTGGTAACCAGTAAACACAAGAACTCTATTTCCTCGAACAGTATTCTCTCGAAAATACATCAATTTTGAAGAGGACAGGTCTCATGGACTATTAATCACAAAAGAACAACACGAGATAAGAAATAAATTAAAAATGAATTACTCCACCAGTTCGACAGCAGATAATTAATAATGATTAAAGATTTCTTATTGTGATATTTGTTCAGGTGTAAATGTACCAGCTCGGGGTTCTGAGATCAATTTAATTTTTGGTTTTGAATTTGGTGGAGATAATCTCCTTGATTGTAATTTGGAATACTACATCATGTTTCAAAACAATAAAAGTATCACCCTCACTATCACAGTTCGGTCATACATTTTTATTAACGTTTATTTTGGTCTTCCTATTAAGAAATGTAGGGGAGTCATTGTATTTACGATTGCCAATTCGGAAAAGAATACTTATTTCATAGAAACTTTAAATCAATTTTTCGAATATTCAGATCACTTAATTTAATATATTTAAAAATAATTCTACGTTATATTAGTATATTTGGACCACTTTTCACACATATATACAGGGTTCGTCCGATGCTTAAAAACCTTAGAAAGTGGTTTTTTGGTATCCGTTTATAGGGAATGAAAAAGTACTTAAAAAGTCAATATTTTTGATATATGTTCTAATTTTTGATATATGTTCTAATTTTTGATATATGTTCTAATTTTTGATATAGGTTCTTATACATTCCGCTCAATATTTTTAACGAGGGGATGGAAATCGACCATTTGATTCACTAGATCGTAAGATACGTCACAGCGGAAAGCAGCCACAGACGTGAGATTTTTAAACGAAAATATAGGGTTCCCAGTAACATTCAAAATAAGAAAAAAATATTGTAGTTCGTTGGAAGTCGAGGATAGAAAGGAATTATTCATAGTAAATGAAAGGTCTAAAAGTGTTACTTTCAATAGATAACTAATGCACCTCTATAAATTGAATGTTAATGGAAGATTAATTATAAAATATGGCTTTTCTTTTTATTGCCAAACACACTTATAATAGACTTAAGCAGTAGCGGCGATTGGGAATCAAAAGGGGGGGGGCAAAAAAATATTGACAATTTTCATTGGCATGACATCTTCTGCATATTTTTACTAAGTATGATTCAAATAATGAAATTACCAAATCAAGGATGGTGTAATTTTTTTTATAATTCCTAGTTTTAGACGGTTAAAATGAAATTGTTATATTTTCTTAAAAAAGTGAGGGGGCGGCTGCCCCCCCCTCCCACGCTCCCCCTGAACTTAAATAAATAGTGTACGTGGCAAAAAACTTTTTTCTTTGATTTTTATTAAGTGCATGGAACAAAGCAGACAAATGTATTGCATGTACAGGTCACAAAACGGATATGTAATCACTAAAGAAAATGTGCGTAAAATTTATTTGGGGTGCTATTTTTTTCATGCAAAAAGAGTATGATTGTGTACCTAAGACGTTAATTTATTTTGTTTTTCGTTATGGAAAGAAGACTTAATCGTGTATGAGAAAGTATGTGCTATGGTTATGCACCACTAATTTACCCTCCTTTTTATGTACTTTAAGAAGTACTTGTACGAGGGAATATAATGAGGAATGAAGTATGAGATAAATGCGCGCAGTTGGTCTTAAACTTGTCGTAATTTTCTTCAAGATGTGTGCTCTTTTAAGCTAGGCGAGACGAGAGCACGACCACTATTGATGGCCGTGTCTCTCTCACATCTATGACGCATTCCATGATGTCACTCTTATGAATGAACCACTCGGATGCACATGCTCATCCATTTAAATTTCTTCATGTAAGAAAAGGGAAGGAATCCATTTTTATCTCATCTTGAATTACGACTGTCCTGATTTTTTTTTTTTTTTTTTTTTTTTAAAACTCGTATACATAATTTACAATTTACGTCCACTTTTTCATCTAAAATTATTATTAAATTATTATAATGACAACAGTCCATCTCAAGGTCATTTTATACATTTAATAAGTAATATACATTATGAGGGAATTATTTTAATTGTTGGAACTCGTTTATTAAACACTGCAGATTCCTAATTTTTAAGGAAATTGTATATAGGCTCGTCCATTCATTTTCTCCTACAGTAGACTGTCGATTTATAAGACCCGATTAACAGTGAAGCAAATTATCGGCAATGGGATTTGACGCACAAACCAATATTTCGATTCGAGAAAAATTAGAGTTCGATTTTTATACAAAACATTAGGGTCTAATGGGACTGAATTAAAAAAGAATCGCCGTACATTAATGATATTGTGTGTTTACTAGCCATATTTTCATGTAATTGAGCAGCAGTTGTACTTTATTTGTTTCCAAGTAAATAGCTTTTACAACGAAAATATATTGTTTACATTGTAATTAGAATATTGAAACATAACTTTTGGCCGGACTAATACGCATTGTTTTTTGTGGATTATGGGCGATTTGGAATATCGACTATCGTAAATCGGGAGTCTACAGTATTTCATATGAGCTATGTGATATCAGAGAATGGTATATTAGCTTAGCAGATATGATACATGCTAACTAAATGTTACATTTATTCATCACTTCCGAATAAGCAACATTTATATGCCTAGAAAGGTGTGGAGACTTTCATTAAAGATGAATAATTCTACATGGGATCAAATTTTACTTCATTTACAATTTTAATTGTGGTTTATAACGTACAAAGAACAACTATTTATTAAAAGAACGCTCTGACGACGACAGATTGTTCATTACAAACATTAAAAGATGTTGTAAACCTCAATTAAACGAATTTTTAATACGTTGATGATACATATTGTCTTTCAATAAATTTGCATTTCATGTTCACTCTCAATGTTGAAAAACATATTAACGTGTAATGGAGATGTAAATAAGGAATATTAGTCAATAGAATTATTCGACATGTTGTTCATTCGGGAAAACACACTTTCGAAACATATCCGTCCACATTTTTCGTAATAGAGCGTATTTGCAGGAGATAGATGTTCGTTGCACAAACAGAGACGATACAACAAAAAACCGAACACAGAATGCCTCGAAAGAGGCTCTGATTAGGACATAAAGCACTTGCTATCGGAAGCAGTAATGAGAATGTGCTTGGGTTTTATAGGGGGCGGAAAACTCGAGCCAATCAAATGTGCACAGACTGCGACACAGTTACTTTCCAATTATACAGTATGTATAAGGAAAGTATAGTTATCGGTCGGAAAACAAATTTCAGGATCTCATCCGATCTATACGAATTTGCTCCAGGAGAGTGTGTTTTCAGATTTTTGCCGTGATGTCCAATGTATGTGTGTGACGAATTTTGTTTATCCGGTAACTCGCGAACGAATTAATGAAATTGAACCAAAGTAAAGAAATGACTGAGTGCATTGTGAATAGAAGCCTATTTCTGCACAGCTCATTCCGACTTCATTTACACACCGTACTCCACTTCTGGGTTCTTAAAAATCAATCACTTTTATTTCACTCGAGATTCAACTGAATGTTCATCGTATTTTACTAATTTTTTTATATTACGTCTTGTTTTGCTTTAAATTTATCTGTAAACAAAAATAAGAAAATATTGTTTTATGTGAAGTACGGTTTTTCTTTCGTTAACTACCTGTGCTTTTGTTTGTGTATGAACATTGTATTAGTTTACGCCATCGAAATTGGGCATATTGTACCCTTCATCTTGGGGACCGAAAAAGTCGTTTTTTTTTCTCACTTTCGAACTTCAACGAACTGCTGCGAAGCAGATGTTGCCTTCTACGAGAAAATGAGAGTTGAATATTTCACTAAAAGGGAATTCAGTTTAATCGATTCAATTCCCCTAGGGCTTTGGGTATTCCTCAGTCTATAAACTCATTTTCTTCAGTTAGTACAGTTGAGAAACAATTTCCTTTCCTTAAGACTCTTTTCTTTTCTACTTCTCATTTGAAATTGAGGAACAGTAATCCGTCTGCTGTCTTTAAATAATGTTACACTTGTATAAAATCCGCAAAACTCGGAAGAAAAGAAAGAATTTCCTAGTAAAATAAAGAAATGTTTGTGGACATTGGTCATTTGTTCATTTTCATTTTTACATTGGTTATTTGTTTTTTATTCAAATCATGGATAACGTAATGCAAAAATTAAAGAAATGAATGTATTCATATGACTCGATGTAGTAGAAGAATAAGAATATTTGTAACTCAACTCAACATACTCATAGGTGAAAAAGTGATCTAGGAAAGTTCACAAACACTACAATAGTTCGTACCTCTATATTGTTACTATTCCGTCGTCACTATTTACTTCCTTTGGCTCAGCAAGTGACAATTCAAATTCTATGGTCTTGATCGAGATTCGTGGATGAAGTGTTTAATTCGAGATGAAGTGTTCAGCGGGGAGCGTTTTTGCTACTGGATAGAGAAAGCAAGTTAATTGATAAGGTGACCAGATAAAGTAGACGTTCGTGGGTAGTAGAAGCACTTGATCTCCACGCGTTGGGGACGGGCAATGACACTAATGTATGTATTCAAGTTCTCAGACTATCTGAATTCATTGCCAGATCTTTCGAGTCCAAGCAATACACTCGAACTGTTTTCTTAGACATATCATAAACCTTCGATAGGATCTGGCATGAGGGCTTACTCTATAAAATGAGGCTGTTAGGAGTACTCATGTACTTACAGAACATAGTTAAAACTTTCTTTTTAACAAATAGAACTTTCACAGTATGGGTAAACGGCTCTCATTCTAAGCCACAAAATATCCTTGCCGGAGTGCCTCAAGGCTCCGATCTCTCCCCTCTCCTTTTTTTCCATTTATACGTCTGATTTTCCCAAATTAGTAAAATCGGAAATAGCCCTTTCTGCCTATGATACAGCATTATTTCTATCAACTAACAATATATTCACTGGTAAGACCAGCCTCGAGTATGACCTACTTACCTTCGTAGAATGGACTGATAAATGGAGATTAGCTCTAAATCCCATAAAATCGCAAGCAAAAATATTTTCACTGCGAAAAATTCCTAAGTTAATGTCCTTAAAAATTGATAACGAGGAAATAGCCTGGGTCGATTCAAACACTCACATAAAGTACTTAGGAATACATTTAGACACAATATTAACCTGGAAGGCACATGTAACTGCTATTGCATTAACGGTTAAGAATTTTTTTTCTAAATTATACCCATTATTAAATCGAAACTCATCTCTAAGAACAGACACGGCGTTATCCATATATCCATATTCAAAGCCATCATACGACCATCCAGACTTATGCCTGTCCAATATGGGGAGGAGCAGCCGAAACGTATTTCAAGAAACTACAAGTCATTCAAAAGAAACCTTATAATGTGCACTGAAGGCCCCTTGGTTCATATCCATTGAGCAAATCCATAGAGAACTAAACATTAAACCGTTGAAAGAACATATTAGTAATTTGGCATTGACATTCTACTCCAGTCTTCCAAACTCCCCTCCGTCCCATACATTTAATTTAGGAAAGTCCTTGAGAATAAATATGAGGATCAAATCCCAAAATCCTAAAGACATTTTTAAACCACTCCAACTTACATAAATTACATTACACTCAATAGTTAAGCCTATGCAAAATTAAGATTATAGTTTAAATTAATTATAAAGATTAACTAGAGATGTCTCAATAGATTTCCTTAAAAAATGTTCTTACTGTCTCGTGTATACTTGTAAATTGTAATTGTAATTTTAAATTTTAGTTTAAATGTTTTTTTTTAATTTGTAAAGCAGATCACTGCTGATCCTGGTTAATAATAAAATAAACGTGCCTGACGACAATGCGACCCTTGTCAAAGAAGGAGTCAAACGACAGTCTTCTCAAACGACAGTCTAAATTAATTATCAAGTTTTACAATAGAAAAAAAAACCTGTCCTTGTCCAGCAGTAAAAATCAGTAGAATCAATTAATAATTAATAAGAACTACTTTGGTGAACATTTACAAGTTTCGACGAATAGTTGGCAACTTAGCTTAAGTCAACGAGGATATAATTTAAGATATTTTTTTTCTGTGATTAATGTGAAAAGAAATACTTAATTTTAGCCAAACATAATTTTTCTCAGTGCAGACATTATCTCATTTCATCTTTTGTCCTTGTGTTCCTTAATCACTTGACGAGCCGAATGAGGAGCAGTCCTGTGTGAGATGAGGCATGACGGCGTCTTGGCGTCGATTGCCTTGCGCTTAGTTTCCACTTAGCGGGGCGGAGCTTCGGGAAGCACTTCCGGACCTGATGAGGGTGGAAGGCACCGTCGTCGTGTGGAGGGTGGCGGCTGGGGAGATGTGGGACCGCCTGCTGCCCAAGAACTGCGGGAAACAAATCTTTTCTCGGAGTCAGGAAAAAGATAAAGTTTGTGAACGATTATCTTACGAACAAAGCTATTACATGAGTACAGTGGCGTACTCAAGGGGGTGCTCAAGCCCCCTCCTCAAAATACGAATAACTCATTTTTTGAGTAGAGAAAATAGTAGGTCTATTTATACATCTTAACCATTTTGTGACATAGCTAGTGTATCATTGAATATATGTTTCAAAATAGCGATAGATGGACTGCCAAGCTTTAGCTCTCTTAGATTATTCGGAGGTTGTAGCCCCCTCCAGGATTTTTTTCTGAGTACGCCACTGCATGAGCAGTAAAAGACTAGAGCGACGGAGAATTAGCTCCTTCAAAATCAGTTATTTACGGTAGAGTTCCTCTTAACCGGTGTGGTCGAAACCGAGACGCTGGCCGGTTACCCGTTTGGACTGTTAATTCCAGGTTCCCGTGATAAATCATTTAAGGTTCTTAAATAACATATTTTATCAGGTTATCACGAAAAAAGGAGCGAACGAGTCGTCAAAGCAACTCGTTATTGTACTGTATGTTCATAATTAATAAACGAACAAGAAAAAAATGATAGAAAAGACATACCCATTGATTCATAGAAAAATAGACTCGGAATCAAACTGGCGAAATCTATCTTCTGCCCTCGTTGTGCTCGCCACAACACAAACATATTGCACACCTAACGTCGCGTTACCCCGTTTTACACTCCAGGAACTTTCCACCAAAAGCCCGTCAATCAATCAATGTTTGAGTCACTACCTGCCAGCTATTTTATGCTGAAAGATAAAAAAAGTGATTCCACGGGATAGGCCGGTGAATCCGAGGACTGGCGGACCCGAGGTCGATTGAGAGGGTTTTATTGTATTATTTATTTCATGTCTTATGTACGATGTGGTGTGGCGCAGGCCATCAGACTTACTCTTTAATCTAATCATTTGACTTGGACGAAGGAATTTGGAAGGAGAGGTTTTCTGTTTGGGGTAATGTAAGGTACAGATCAGACATTGGTGCGGAGTAGGTGTGGGGAAACCCCAACTAAAAATCTAACCCAGTTGGGCTGACTGTTATACCATACCTGTATATATTCCTCTATTGAATTACACTGTTCAATGTATTCAAATAAAATTTAAAAATACATTTCTCAATCAATTTTCGTCAATTATAATACTGATGTATCTTCTTCTATAGCGGAATGCGTGCATAAAAATAAAATGTCAAAACTAACTGGAAACTTCTTTCTCCATCTCAAGTACAGTTGATTATTAACTGGGGAATTATTTTACAGTTTGCAGCAATACACTAACGTATCCGAGAAGCCGTAATAACTTCTTTTTATTAAAATCCTTGTTATTAAAATTTTGCTTTAGATGTGTATTTTGAGTCCTCCAGAAAGAAATAAACGAATGCTACAGACACACACAAAAAGAAGTTTCCACCTTTCTCATGATAGGTATCTCCAGAGAGCTACACACTTTTCGCATTTCGTCTCACAGGGTTGTTGTCGTTCCTCCCCTACGAGCTCCACTTAGCTCTGGAATGAAAACGAATGAAAAGTTGAGTCGCGCGTGAAATTTTGTGGCGCTTGACAGTATGCGTCTGCTCTGAGTTTGTAACACACAAAAATGTTTCGACGCAAATGAATAAAATTGGAAGTAATATATTTTTCGTTGAGAACCAGTTATGAAATAAGCTTATTGTAAAAAAATTAATGTCGAGGTATGAATGGTAACAAGCGTGAAATTATATGAGTGGAATTTATAAAAGTAGAAGAGCTATTTGAAATTTGAAAAAAAAAAATGACTTAGCACGCTAAGAGTTTCTGAATATTGTCTTGCTCGTCGAAGAACCATTCTCTATTGGCAATTCTAATGTATCGGCAATGTTAGAATCGTCCAGGACATGGCTCTTATACTACAATATTAATGTATGTTTGTATATTCGACATCTAAGTAATGCGCTCTCTGTTCTCTTTGAATTCCCCTTCCTCGACGAAGAACAAACGAAACGTTAGCGAGCGCAAAATTTCCTTTGCACTCGAGTAATAACGCTGTTCTATTGTTCACCCCTCGATAGCATCGTTATCAAACAATAGCACATCAGCGTAAATTCATCGGGAACTCCTTTCCAATTCTATTGTTAAGTGGTCGGCACCGCCCCTCGCCTCTCTGTCCTCATCCCATGACCACTACCTCCACCGCACCTCATGAGCGCTGTCTTTACGCTTCACTTGGATGAGTGATATAGCCTTTGTTGTGGAGCCCTTTTACTGATGAACTCTAGTACAAACATTAAACATGCAACAATTCGTAATTTCCTATTCTAAATGACGTTGAAACATATGTAAACTGTCGAAGAAATCTTATCCGCTCGAATGATATTTTACGAAGTCGAGTAGTTGTCAACGATCAATTTTGTCAACCTTTTTTTTTTTTTTTTTTTNTCTTATCGTAGACCACTTGACTGATTTCTACTGGGCATGAGTATGTTATTTACTATTCGAGTAACAATAATATAAATGTTAGTAATGTCTCGGGAAGGGGTGAGGGTGAAAATATTAACAACGATGTGTCATTCTGCGCCAACGTACGTAACCCGCATTACTCTGGCAAGACTACTAGCAATGTCGAGGGAATCTTTGATGGAGAATATTACTGTGTCTAGTCCATGCATGTTCATAAACAAATTGCGTTGCACGAAGGAGAATACGCTTAACACAGAGATCGTAGTCGCAAGGTACTGACGAGAAAGCAAGGAGGTTTTAGTCTATCGAATATCGGACCCTACCTGTCCACTGTACCACTAACCTATCGTACCACGTACCAGCGGCACCCTTGAACAATCAGCTGATAAATAAAATAATATATAAGTTTATTGTAAAACACGCATCTACGAATTGTATATGACCGTGAGGGGGCTAAGAAACTAATGTACCCTGCAGAAACCAGCAAGGGACCGTCCCATAAATTCCGATCAAGGCCCCGAAGGCAGTACAGGATATATTTTTAAAAGAAGTTATTTAACAAATACTTAACTATTTTTCATAGGACGGTAACTTCAGTCACAAATAATTTTCGTAGGAAAATCGTGTCCAATACTGAATGGCAAGCAGGGATTTTGTTCAAATCTTAATCAAAATAAGGGATCATTCATACGTTATGCGATCTTTGAAGATTTTTTACCACCTCTGTCACCCGTGTCACACTTTCTCACATTACACACAATTCCTCCCTAGCGGTACGTCACAAACCGACCTGTTCCCTCCAATCATAAACAGTAATTATCCCCCTCCCATCATGATATGGAAAAACAGTAATTAAGGGAGAAAATATAATCATTTGTGTACTGAAGTTAAAAGGTGTCGCACGGAGAAATTGGTGCGCAAGGGATTAATTTTCTTCGATAATTTTCAACATTTATGATATACCAAATGTAACGTAACACTTTCTAAAATACCTCCGCCCCTTCCTCATCATGAATCGTTACGTTGCGCCAACCCCCCTCTGTGTACATTCTTATCTGAGAGTGTCTGTGTGTGTTAACAGGAATCCCTGGGTAGCGGGCGACCGTGGCGCTGGCGAGTCGCAATCCACCAACAGCTCGTCTTCGAGTCGCACCTACCGAGGCCCAGGGGTTGGAGGAGGCGGTGGCGGGCCGGGGCCCCCGATGTGGCATGCCCCTCCGCCACCGCCAATCGAACTCTACAACCACCACCCACCGAGGCCGTCGCACTACCTCATCGACCATCAAGCGGAAGGTGAGCTGATGGGTCCACTTCACTCCTTTCGGTTTCATCCGTAAAAAATCATTATTTAATTAGACATACATCCTCGGAAACTTGACCATAACGTTGAACACGTCTATTCACCTTTAAATCCTAATTTCAACTGAAATATCAAGAGTTCCGGAAAAATAAAACCTAGTTCAATGGTATAGTCTGAGTCAAAATAAAATTTACAGTTTGGAAGAAACACATTTACAGTTGGAAAGAGGAATTGTAATTTACTTTTATACCTCAATTTTAGTTAAATTATTATTTTTTAATTATAAAAATAGTATTTAATTAGTATTGTGTTGATTCTTGGCGAACATATCGCGAATTGTTTCACTTTATATTACCGGGAACTCAACGAATACTCATTGCCATTTATTGTTGGTCATCCTGTTTATATATTCTAGTTCTTTTTTTTGTCGTGCGTAGTGTGATTAACAAATGTTTGGACTATTGAATGCGACAAACTTGTTCAGTACATATCAACGTGGATTCAAGAATCACGTTTATACGCGTAAAAAAATTAAAACGTGACGCAAATGAAATCGCGGGAACTCAGCAAATGAAGAGTATCAATTACGTGGTAAATTGACTTCGAGCAAGACCTTGAGTGTTTGTATCACCATTGTTTTCTCACCTGTTCCCAGTATTGGACGGTCTGTCCGCTACGCACCACCTGCTCGCTCCGCCAGGCGGTGTGGGCGTCGGCGGTGTAGGCGGTGGCGGCACGCGAGGCGGTCCAGCGCCGCAGCCGTACGCCGCGTCGTCTTCCCGCGCCGCCTCCGACCGCGACCGACCCCTCACGCCTGCCTCGTCGCCCGGTGGCGCCTCCGGTTCGCACCCGGGCTTCGGCGGTGGAGGAGGCGGCGGCGCGGCGGCCGTCGACGGCTGCGGAGGTCATTGTGTCGCCTTCGAGAACTTCTGCTATCGATGTCTACAGGTCAGCTTATTTTCATCTTCGCTCCACCTTACTCTCCGTATATTCCTGTCCTCATGACCTATACACATAGACAAATTGATCAATGACCCATTTGATCCCTCCTTTTCATACTCCAGGTCAGGCATTTGGAGATGCCGCAGTATTTTCATTTGTTAACAACCTATTTCACAGCATATATTTCGTTCGAAAGGGATGATTAATATTTGAGTAGTAATTTTGGTCATTATAGTGAACACATTTTCTGGTGGCAGCTGAAAGCTTAACACCATTCTAAGAATTCTACATGCATCTCCTTCCCTCATTTGCCCTCTCTACACCGCTCCAATATTTATGGCGTCACCAACTGGACGCTAAACATATACGAATTTAAAAAATGAAATTGTCTTTTCTTGGATTATATATATTTTTGCAATTCACACTACACTTTGAGGAAAATGATTTTGATACAGTATGCGGCACGAAAAGCAACAACAGGCGGCACTGATAAGAAGTAGAATCGGATTATCAGCCTCACCGGTTCTTTTCTCTGTATACGTAGTCTGACCTCAAAGCCCTAGAAGAGTTACATATTGCGAATCCGCTAGGTTGCAGGACACTTGGCTAAGATTTTCCGTCTTCAAATACTGTCCAGTGATGAGATATCTATTGAGATGTAAATTCAGGGGTGCAGTGGAGAGGGACGCTCTCGCACACCTACGGAGTTAATCTTTTCTTCTTCTTTTTTCATCCAAATGATCCAATCTACCTATCTAAGAGTTAATGCAACATGGACTTTCACAATTTTGCATTTGAAATTATAAGAAAATTGCTATAAGAGGTAGAGTCGGCTATACTATTCCATCAACTCGAATAGAGCTCCCACGCTGCCAAATTTTGCAATATACCCTTTTGTAAAATTGATGACAACTTTGTCTTATCTTTCTCGATCTCTTCCATTCTTACTTTAATTCATTCATTTATTTGTTTTGTCATAACTATGTGGCTACGTGGTTTACGACCTATGTCATTTCAAGGCTCTTTTCAATATTCCCGCGCAGGTACGTACTCCTCTACCTATATTCTCTGTGCTTCTTTTTATGTCACATATCCATCTAGAAAGGATAGCAGTACCTCGTATTTTCCTTAAATATATATTATTGTATATGATATGTCCGTTACCAATTCAGATCCTTTAGTCTCCCTCATATATCGCTCTTTCTTCGCCGTATCGTTCACATTCACATTCACATAATACATGCTCAACCGTTTCGGGAGCACTGCCACACCCACATGACACATCAGTTACCTTTCCAAACAGTCTTAAATAATATTTTAAATCTCCGTGTCCTGTGAGTATATCTGCCATTCTATAGGCTGGTTGAAACCACTTTCTTTGCTGAGCTACAAACATTACATTGTGTACGAACTTGTTATTCTCCCTTTCTTAGACCTCTCCCATGCCTCTAGTAATATCTTTTTTAGCTTTTTTCTTCAGTTTTTATCCTTCATTTAGACTGTCTCTCAATGCAACTGCAATTCATTGCTTCGCTTCATTCCTATTTTTAACTCCCACTTTTGTATTCTCAGGTCGACAGGCATTACTCCCAACAGTACATTCAAGGCATCATTTGATACTCATTAGTTGCATTAGTTTTTTTTTCTAGTTGCGTCCCATCTTTCGACATTTGGCGACTTTTCCTGTTTCTCTTCTAATTTTGTTTGTTCTTCTAAACGGTGCTCGTCCTCAAGCACGGATGAGTGGTCGTAATTATACTTCTAGATTTTCATACTTCTTTTCTTTCCTTTATATCGTCTATGTCATTCTTAAATAATCCATATTGCTCCTCTGTCGCAATCATGTCTGGTCCGATCCCAGTTATTCCTATAGTAATCATTTTCTTGAGGTAATTCGCTCGTTCTTGTCCATAGAAGATATAGTCCCAAATGACATGGTCTCTTGTCATTTCTCCTTGTGCACAATCACACTGTTCCTCACCCACCAATTTAAATCTTTGGAAATACACCGTACAATCTCCATGTCTCGTCAACATTTCCACGATACCTGGATTTGGGGTAAACGATTCTCTTCTCTTCTCGGCGAAAGTTACGTCAGGCTTAAACACCTATAACTGTCTCCCTTTTGGTGATCTATTCCATTCTATTTGCCACGCTTGTATTAATATCCGTGTTATCTGCACCTTCCTTTCCCTCTCGTCATATTTCACTACTTTCCCATACAGCACTATCTGCCCTTCTCGTCGCATAACTGATCTCAGTACAAGTGTCTGAATCAATTTTACTGCGAGTGCGGGTCATTTGATTCTGTACAATAGGCCTTGCTCAATCGCAATAGACATAATCGCTGGATCCTATGTCCCGTGCAGGTGATCTTCATCGCCGGCATCCTGACGGGGGTGTCGTTGACGATCGCGGGCAGCGTATTGCGGCACGCGCCGCCGCCACGACATCCGCCTACCGCATTGCCGCCCTCGCCCTTCGACTTCCGAGGTGCTGGAGCGACGGAGGACGAGGACAGTGGCCGACCTCGCGGCGCCGGAGACCTCGCAGTCCTCGTCTACATCGGCTGCATGCTGGGGATGGTGTGCGCCTTGCTGCTGGCCGTGCAATGCTGCGTGAGGAGGAACGTGAAGCGACGGAAGCGCGCGTTGCGGGCGTCGGCCGCAGCTGCGGGACGCGGGCGGACGGGCACTCTCACGCACGGCCATGCGCACGGAGCCGCGTTGCATGCGCAACAGGTGGGTTGTTTGCTCGGATTTATTGGGACGCTGCGATTTGTGTGGCAGGCGACGACGATGCACCCTGCACGTTTCAATCAACGCGTGTCGCTTGTTTGGATGTACGGGGTCCCAAGACTCATGTCTTTCTCTCGGAGGGTATAATATTTATTTATTTAATTTCCATGCCTTAAACAGAGTCAATACAGGGTTGTTTTCTTGCACTACCATTTTTGTATCCTCTTGTACTTAATTCTGTACTTGTTGTCATCACTCTGCCTCCAACTAGTCATCATCACCCGTTTTCTTTCCGATGAACTCATGATTATTAAACAAATAACTAATTAGTGCAGCCAATCAGCTGTGCGTATTTATGAAGAGCGAAGTTGTGGGAAGGTAGCATGTATCGCTGTACGGCCGCGCTCTACTTCTATGTCTAGAACTCTTTCTCCCTCCCAGTATCCTCCGGAGGAAAGATGCGAATTTTGGGACATTCTTTACACGCTTTTAATTCGATTACACAAAATGAAAGTAATATATTCAGTAGTCATTACAACGTATTTATTAGTTGTGCATATATTTGTAGTTGTCTTCTGGCCGTTCGAAAATTACGTTACACTCAATTTATCAATCTACCATCCCCCCTCTCATCCGTAATGCACATGTGATGATACCCCCCCCCCCAATTAATTCTGAAAAGCGAGCCCTAATCCCCCAATATAACAAGTTAGGCCCCACATATTACAGAAAGCGACAATCTTGTATGCAGTAGCATTATTGTTCGTTCATCATTGTTCCGTACTCCCATAGAGTCGTTAAGTACAAGGACTACAGTGACGAACTTTTAAAGTTAGAAGTACCCTTTCAAACCTAGCGTTACGTAGCACCAAAGCTAACCTCTGTCTACCCAAAAGTAACGAAGTGTGATAGTATCCCCCCCCCTCCAATCCCTTCCGAAGGTACGTCATGTAATTTATTGACAGCGGTGATTTGTCTAGTCGATATTAGGCATGATCTTTAAAAAATTGCCAGTACATTGTCTGAGCAAGCCGATCGTATTTTTCAATTTGTCTGAAGGACAACACAAGTGCTTGATTAAAGAACGTCGAAATTTAATTATGTTCGTATTAAGGTCAACACATTATATTGTATGGTATTGTCGTATACTTCTGTACTTGAAGTCTTGGCAACAAGTCGTTCTCATATACCTCAAATCCCGACAATGTATGCAGGGTCCTCTGGGTGCGGGCCACGGTGGTGACATCCCGCTGCAAGACCTCCAGTATCAACCGCTGCTCATGCGTTTGGTGCAGCAACAGCAAGCCAACGCGGCCGCCGCCCATGCTGCCGCTTCCTCCTCGTCCTCCGGCAACCAAAGACTGCCCGCGGGCCAACCCGCGCCCCCCCTCGTCCCGCACCACTACCACCGCCCCGCGCCACCACAAGCGCACGCTGCCTACCGGTGAGTACTCATTCAATCCACGTATGCTCTTCCGGTGGCTATGGGGATAGCATGTTTGTTCACCGCCAAGTAACTCTGGGTTCGGTTCCAAGCGAGGCCAGAAATAATTTGTAACTTTTCACATTTAATGTCCCAGTTCAAATTGCTGTGACTACTGGAAAGCGAACCCTCCTTCACCAACTCTTATTATTACTAACCACTCCTATTAACATATTCGCGTGGGGCAAGAACGGCCCATCTTCTAGCAATAGCCTTCCACCCAACTCCTTCCTCCTATCGCCCCATGTAGATAAGATTCAATAGCACGCTACATTTCCCATTTACAAATACTACAGTGAAAAAAAATCGATTTATACTCCGAAAACGGCAGGACCAGCGGCGGATTTAGGCATAGGCAATATAGGCTATTGCTTAAGGGTGCAAGATTTTGGGGGTGCCAAAAGAAAACAACATTATGGTCTTAACTTTATTTAAATATGTTTCTACTGCTTTGTACCTTATAATAATAAATATGAATAATTAATAAACAAAAGTATATAATTATAGCTTTGTTTATATGTTATGTAAATAATATAACTGAAATCTTGAAAATAAAGCGACACTACTATCTTCCATATGTAAAAAAATAAAGTTAATAAGAAATAGAAAGTAAAACACACAAAAATCACCCACAAATTGGACGAAACAGTTTCAACGTCCAGCCTTCCTCAGTCACGAAGAAAAATAATTAGAAACAGGAAATTTTGAGGGAAGTCTGAAGCGGTGGATTTTAAAATGATAAAAGTAGAAAAAAGGAGTACTATGATAAATTTAACAAATTTCAATAACAAATGTAAACATGGTCATGGCAATAACAAATGTTATAGTAGATTAGAGGCCATACTCATACAGTACAATGATACAGAAATATTAAAGAAACACTGGTAAAGATACGAAATAGCTCATACAATAGAAAACCGACCACAAGTGTATAAAAAATACCAACATGTGGTTGAGATATGTAGACAAATCGACGCTGAATATGAAGGGAAAAAGATTGAAAATTTCTAGACACTTATTCACTACCCACCGTTTGCTTCTGCTTCTTAGACAGAAATGTTTTAAAAATCATATAGAATCTTCTTAACTCACAAATGGTTATTCTGTCCCGAAAATTGTTTTGAGTCTAATTAATGGACCATACCTACAATAGGCCCAGAAAAATGAGAGCAGTCGTAATTCTAAGCAAATCTAATTTGGAAAGATTATTTTTACACTCTTGTCTTATTCGAGAGGTTAATTTGGTACGAAGTTATAGTTATGTTTTTAGTATTCATTTATTTTAAGACACTCTTCCCCCATTCCTTGTTTACGAAAACTAAACGTTCATCGAGCGGGGCTGTTCTCATAGTGACATCAGCAGAAATTAACGTGTCTTCTCTATCTCTATACTTAAATTTATGAGGTCGGGAACCGTGTAATTTATCCTTCTTCTTGGATTCTTTGTGACCTTATCTATTCATATTGATAAAATTTAATTGCTTCCATAACTCTCGCAATAAGAAATTCCTCTCCTTCTTGTATCAATGTCGTAAATAACAAAGTGATGCGACCTCATCATCTCTGTTGCTAACGAGACGAGATCATTTTCCGCTTCCGAGAATCCGCTGCTCTTTGTGACGCAACATTAACAGTGGTCTTTCATTAGCTGCGACCCCCTCCGCGCCCCGCCTCATAACCCAACGAAGCGTCCCCAGGGATAGAACTTCAATCTAAGACCTCTCTACTGTATTACGCAGCTTCTCATCTGAGGATTGTAAAAACTAGCATTGGGGAATTCAAGACCATTGGGATTTTTTTAAACAAAAAATATCATTTTCTTGAAATGGAATATTTTGCGTCGATGCCGAAGTACAGGATGCGCAAAATAAATCTGGAAAATATTTATACCACGTGCTATGTACTTAAATGTTTCACGTGTGAGACTACATCGAAGATGTATGTTTAATGCAATAATGCAACTTCTGCCACTAACGTAATAAGAACAACCTTTGTTGTGGACATATCTAATTATCAAACTACGTGAGATTGTGTGAAGCATCCGGGAATAGATCAATTCGAGTCTCTAGGTGATGTTACATGGGTTCAGTTACAGAGTGTGCAAAATAAAACTGGCCCGGAAAAGAATTGTAATCCTGACTCGGAATTGACCCTTGTTAATGAACAGGAGAACTGCCCTTTGCACAAAATGCTGGAAATGGCCACCGGTGCCTAGATGAAAGACTGGATTTTTTCAACATAATAGAGCAACAGCACACATCGCCTTGAGAACCTGGTCACGAAAGCAGGAGGTGTTTGGTGGGGAGGGGACAGTCGGCAGAGGCAGTAAAATCACCTGCCCACCTCGATGACCTGATGTCTCTCCCTGTTATTTTTACCTATGGGGCAAATTGGTGCAGCAGGTGCACTCCAATAATCGTCACATACCGGAAAAGCTACTGCAGAACATTTAAAACGCTATTATTGCTTCTATCCCTCACGCAGAGCTGCTACGCGTGTCTCTGATAAATCGATCGCAGCGCTGCATCGTTGTCGACGTTGGTCATTTCAAGCATTTTTTGCTCTGAGCATTCTCGCATTAAATATACATCTTAGATGGAAATTCTTTCGTATACATTTCAGTAAATAAACAAACAATAGTAAATTTATTGCAAATCCCTCTCTCGTTTAACGAGCACTGTCGTTTTTAACGTGATCAACCCGGTAATTTCAAATCATAAATGGAGTTTTATTGTGATTCGCTTGCAAACAATATTGCTATTCATTTAATTGGCGTTCGAATTGAATTGCGACATAGTTTTGTTGCCGAGTCGAGATTCTTTGAATCAATGAATCTTGGCAACATCGATCAAGCTGCAAGATACGAATGGAATTGAAACAGAAGTGAAGTTTGTAAGTCAGGGAGAGAGACAGAGAAATAATGCAAATACTTTTCGTGCAACAACGTATGAAAATATAATAATAAGAAATTAAAAAAGTATATTTTATAATTGTATATGTTACGCAAAAGGAAGCCCTTTGCAGTTCTGTCAGGTGTGACTGAATGACAAAATATGTGAGAATGATATGAGATTATCTCCTAACACCGAATGAAAAGGATCACTTGAGCCTGTCCAGATTCATTACTAGGTGGTACTAATTATTTTACATAGGTTCAATTACATTGAATGTTCTTATGATTTCATCGTATTTATGATTCCAAAGTGCAATTAAAACCAGGTCAAATCTTGATAAGGAGAAAAAGGTTTCTTGTGAGAGTGAGCATAATATAAAATATCGACTTCTGCTAATTTTATGCATGCTGATAGATATTGGGAAAATCACTGTGTATTAGTATACGTAATAAACCCTTTCACGCTAAACGCTGGTTTTATTAAACGGCCATTGCTAGCGAATTAAGTAAGGTATCGCCGAAGTGCAGTTAAAGATAGGACGTTCTAACTTCGTCTTTTCATTTGCTAACCCCACCGATTCCATCGGAATTTGTTTCACGCTATCAAAACTTGTGCATATAAAAACTATAATAACAGTAAGTATTAAATAATAATCAAAACTACCCTAACTGTAAGTATTAAATCCGCCACTGCTCTTGGGTCCTTGATCGGAATTGATGGGTTGTTCCCTTACTTGTTTCCGGAGAGTAATAATAATAATAATAAATTTATTGTCAAAAAACAGTACAAACTGCGTATGACCACGTGGAGGGGAAAAAAACTAATTTACTCTCCGGAAGCAAGCAAGGGACCATCCCATCAATTCCGATCAAGGGCCCTAAGGCAGAGGCGGATTCAAAAAATTCAGCAAAAATTCCTAGATAAGATAAAAAGTTAGCTGCGAGTTATAATACTAATAGAATGTCAATATGTTTGTAATTTTAAGCAAAAAATTACATGTAAGTTATTATCGAACTATAGATTATTCTGAGTATAGTGCTTAAAAATTGAAATAAATTGAGTAATTTAGTATATTATCGTGGTCATACGCAATTTCTACTAGAACTATATTTTCCACAGTTCTGAGTGAATTATACTTGTACATATCCCGTAAGGTGTAAATATCGAAACGTCATTGTGTTCCTGTTTCAATTTGCTATGTTTTAGTTGGTTTATTTCGCTATGTCAATGCGGTACTTTTGCCAGAATATCAAAAAAATGTAAGCCCACGGAAGTTTCTCCATATAAGCCCATAGTAATTTAACATCAAGTAATTCCAAATTTTGCAACGTAAGGGTATGAAAATTCATCGCCACTATCATTTGAAACATTTTAAGCCCAGTCGCTCAAACGGATAAAATACCCTAAAGGTGTTTACAATTCGTCCGAGGTAGATAGTCTATTTTGACAGGGCTATTGGGGCACTTTTGCGTTGGGATAGCAACAGCTGCCTAGGTCGCTTTTTCTTGTGTGTACCCTTAGGGCGCTACTGTTGGCGAGAGGTGGTCGACGTAGGCAGGCAGCAGCTGGCGTTGGCACCGCCTCCTGCCTCTTGTCTTGTTAGCGTGGGGTGTCCGTCCGTTCACTCAACAGGTGGCAGAGGAAAGCGATGACGCGGTATCCGTGGTAACAGGCTGACGCCATTCTTCCATTATTATGACTGTGTTTGGAATTGAAATCCCTACTTTCGGAGGAAAGGAAATTGCAGATACTACTCGGAATGGCTTGTGGAATTGTTACTGATGAGTCGTCAGGCTTTTCAAGCAGGTGTTCTGCTATAAACCTGATNAGTAATTGGTGGTGGGATGTATCTGTTTCCTTTATTTCTATGTTAATACTCTGTTAAATACGACTTTCAGTTTTAGTGTCGTGAGTTTCTCTATTTATTTGTCCAATAATTGACGAGATTTTTTTTACCACACCACCTTCGGAACGTTTCCCGATTAGGGAAGACGTTCTTCCCAAATGTGCCATCATGTCTAATTACATAATCAATGATTGAGTTTCATCTTTTCTAATCTTCACTCATCATACACTCCAGATAAATCAATTAATTGCGTATTAGTTGGGTATCATATATCAAGAGATGGTACCATATCGCTTGGTATGAGTAAGATTGATATGATTAAATGTGTCCTGCCTTTATTCGTAGATTTTTTTTTTAGTATTGTTTTTAGATTTTGAGTATGTGTATCATGTATTTCCTATAGACTCTTTGTAGAACTTCCTATTTAAAATATTTTTCTTATTCGGACCCTGTAGCAGTCGCTAGACCCTCAGTAAAATAAAACATTTACGAGAAAAACAAATGATTAGGTACTAATTTTTTTTGTTTTGCGCAAGATGTTTTGAAGTCCACACGTTTTATAAATGAAGAGATCTAGTTTATAATTTCGGCTATAATAATAATAATAATTTCATCAGAAATGTCTCAATGTACTTAAAAAGTTTTCTCGAATATTAATCAAGTGAACTTGAGGAATAAACACAGTTCCTGTTCCATTATATTCAATCATTCTCATTGCTCANATTAATCAAGTGAACTTGAGAAATAAACACAGTTCCTGTTCCATTATATTCAATCATTCTCATTGCTCAAATACAACTGAACCTGTGTAAATAATGTGAATTTTCTGTGAATCTTGAGTAAAGAACTTGCATTGATCGATTAATAAGATTCTTTGATTACTTCTGAAAAATCTGTATCGCGGCGCAATTGTCTTCAGAGAGCAAAAAGCCGTTGACTGTCGGCTGTCTTCAGATGTTTCCTTCGTGTACAGAATAATTCACGAGAGACCAATTGAAGTGAAGTCCTGGTTAACGTTCACTTCATGTACTTTTTCTTCTTCACAATAATACTTACTGGATATGAATTTTCAGTGAGCTCTGATCGTCTTTTTATTTCCTGACTATAATTTTTGTAATTCATATTTTTCAAGATAAGGGAGCCCACGTACACTTCACCTCTTCTTTTATTTTCATCTCCTGTGTACTCCTTTAACGTAAAAAAATGTTGTTTGTTTAAATTCTAGCTCAAAGAGTTGAGGTCTCACACATAACTCTGAACGTCAATTTTGTTACTGAAATATCTATAGAGTCCTTCTATGTACCAAATTAAAAAAATTTAAAAAATCCTTTGTTAAACTTCACTGTGATAGTTTTTTTGAGGTCAAAATGAATATTACTCATTTTACTAGTTTATTTTCTCTAGGGTCTCACTGAAATGTTTAAGCTCCGTATAAATTCAAATTTGATCCATAGTCATTGTTGTATGACGGAACTAACGATGGGAGGGTGCCACTTTGTCATGACCAATTTGAATCATTTTCAGCGTACGGTTTTGTTTTGTTTTTTGTAAAAATACTAGTTTTATCACGTGCGGTAGATACTGGCACAATTTTTTTTTTGAGGGGGGAGGTTGGACTTTACGGCTCGTCGACATCGAGGTCATTAGAGCCCTAAAATTCAGTACAGGTAGGGAAAATGCAGATACNAGCCAACATGTCTCTCCCCGCGTGTGGGACTCGCCGAATGACTCAACCATGCCCACTAAAAACCCTCCTGAACCAAAACATATCTCAAAATATACATCAAAACATTGAGGATAAAAACTGAGGGGGGGGGACAAAAAATGAGGAAAATGAAAGATACCCTAGCCTTAATAGCGTCGGGATCGAAAAGAACAAGAGGTGACCAAGAAAGGTCAGAAAAGAAGGAGCTTATCATCCTGATTCTTGTATGGTGACACCTTTCGAATAAATGCTGCTGGTATCCGACAATTAATATTATGATAATTTTTATTCTTACTATCCCTATTGTTAGAATTCTTAACGGAATCGATAAAAATAAAATACATACATCATATTGAACTATGATTGNAAATACATCATATTGAACTGTGATTGACATATATTCGTTGGACCATTGAATAAAAAGTGAAAATAAAATAGACATGAAGTGCCAGCAGGCAGACTCGAACCAGCGACCCCGCGATCTCGTAGCTAGAGACCCGCCGCTGCGCTGTTTTTGTTAATTTTTTTCCCAAATATTTGTAATTAAAAAGCGATATATTTTTTATATTCATGAGGGAATTTCGTATTCTTGTGTTAATTGTTATTTCTGTGACCAATATTCGAAAAACGTATTTTTTAAAATCTCTAGTTGTCCATGGAAAACGGTGAATTCAAAGGTTCGTGAAACTGAAAAGGTTAGCGACCGCTGGTATAGAGCAAGCAATCTGCGATGGGAGTAAAATCAAGTGTCCGTTTCGAGGAAAGGCGGTCAAATCGCGGCGCGACGTGTGATCGGTGCTGCATGTACCGGCGCGTCGATGCGAGTTGTCTGAAGTGGGGGCATCTGATAGACGAACGCCCGATGCCGAGGCGGTGTCTGAGGCAGCGGCGAGGGCAACGGCGGCGGTGGACGGGGGGGATGAAAGGCGCCGCCGTCGCCTCACCGCCTTACGTAACGGCGCCTCGACGCCCGCCGCGACGCCGAAGCTACAGGGGTGGACAAAGCGATATCCGCCACGCGGGAAAGGCGCCGGCACATTTGGTACCTACTCATTTGATTAGGAGGGTCTAGACTAGAGTTCTTTATAAGGGAGAGAGGCGACAACTCGAACAAAATTCCAATGAGTATGGAGAAGACTCTTAAACTTCGACGGATCTTCTGATTGCGTACCATCATTTAATAGGTACACTCCTTGACCAAAATGGCCGCTTTTTTATTTTGTTTACGTTGGTTTCTCAAGCGAAACTAATATCGATAAAACCGTTTTTCTAAATTTATTTCAATATTTTCACTGAATCAACATTAATTTCATTATAAACTTAAAATGTAAATTATATACTAATTTTACGTACATCTAACATGTGAGTACGAATTAACTTGTGAATTATGTCGAAGCTGTTCTAGTACCCTGGATCCCTGGGGATTAATTTAAACAATATTCCTTGCCCGTATCGGCTCTTACAACCTGGAACCGAGCACTTATTGTAAGCCATATCTCTCTCTCTGTGCGAGACAAATAAAGATACACTGCTGAATTGCTGAATTTTTGCTGAATTTTTTGAATCCGCCTCTGCCTTAGGGCCCTTGATCGGAATTGATGGGATGGTCCCTTGCTTGCTTCCGGAGAGTAAATTAGTTTTTTTTCCCCTCCACGTGGTCATACGCAGTTTGTACTGTTTTTTGACAATAAATTTATTTTTATTATTATTATTATTATTATTATTATATCATAAAGAAGTCTAGTATATTGAAGGTACGACAACTCTAACCTTTTACGGCATTCACGTCTCTCTGCAATGTGACCAAAATGACTGTCACCTAACTGTTCCCGCTGCTAGTGGGGGTGTTTCAGAGGAACCAATCAGATGACCTTACGTCCATGTCGCTTTTCTCCCTTTTAAAGAACTCTAGTCTGGACCAACGCTGTCCAGATAGCGGATACGGCCCTCGAGTTGGGGAGCACAACTTTGTGTTATGATCTATGCTGTCTGAATCAATATTTGGCGTGGCACGTCCGGTGAGAGAAAATAGAAAGTTGTGCTCGGAGTTACTCTATCATACATTACGATATCAATTAAATTTGTTGTACTTATAATACTAAGTATCAAAAATACTTTTTAGAAGTAGAAATATACTACTTTTTCCAGCTTGAAATAATATAAATGATGAGAATCAAAACTTCGCGTATTAAAGAAATAAATAAATAAGACCCATTAGTTTCATTCGTCGGACAACATTTCGTCAAACCCAACAACCAAAATTCCAAAACATTTCCAAACACAACAACAACAACAAAGTGTATAGAAAGTGGTCTGCGAGCTAAGATAAGTTGGATAGCGCTGGTCTGGACCATTGTTACGTGCAAGTAGCGACGATACGTGAGAATTGACAGCATATAGCTAAGGAGAAAGCTTGTTGATTAGTTAAGAAAGAGATAGGAATGATTTTGTTTAGCTAAGTAAACAGACGCAAGTTCCGTACTAAAAGTTTATGACCTAATTTTGTTCAGGGTAGTATTCAGTTAATGACCTGATGAACTCGGGTAGAATTGCATAAAATATTGGAAAGTGTACTATAAGAAATTATTATTTTTTATTTAGAAGACGTTACAACATTCCATGTTAGACGACGATCCTTAACGACATGTATTTTAGTATCTGAGAAGCATTAGGGAATAAGTCCATAACGTCACTGCGTCATAACAGCAATACTTGAACACTACTGTAGATAATACACAGTGAAAGAAACTAATAGTTATTATGTACGAACTCCCAATGAAAATGCACTATTTCAATTCTTCAACCTACACTGAGAGAATATATTTGGATGTGAGATCCAAATTCAGAGGAAGGAAAAGATTTCCACATACCTTAAGATGTTACATTCCACCTTATAGTGGCTGAACTACAAGGTTGTGAAGTCATGACAGTTTGGAGGAATAATTTTCTTCCTGTGAATTTGAGTCTACATCCAAAACTAGGGTACCAACAACCAAAGTGATTTCTCAGGGAAGTAAATATTATATACCTAACAAGATATAGAGAAATTTTGGACCTACACCCTTATACTTCTCAGGTACTGGTTTTTGTATAATTATTTCTTGAAGTGTGAGAGTTTATGAAACGATTGTCCCCGTTTTGCATTAGTTATGACTGGATGTTTCTCTGACATTTACCTTTTAATTCAAGGATTTCGAGTTCTTCTACACGTGTGTTATGATTTACATACGAGTACGTGCATGTATCAAGTGCATGTATAACCTCAAGTCGTAAGCGGGGGACGTGTTTTGGAGATGATAAATGTTAAATTTATTCCAATCCCTTCTGGTTGTAAATTCTGCAAATCACGTGTTCGTGAACCGCTTAGAAGTGTCTTTAGCGTAACGCTCAACGATGGTGGATCGACGACATAAGTGCTGAAACTGAAGAGATAAGAGTAAAAAGTTTAAGTAGAGCTTCAAAAGCAGAAACATCGAGTGGTTAGCAGTTGTAGCCTTATAACTAACGCACCATTCGTATGAATATTACGGTTTTTTAAATATTAGTTCAAAGTATTTTTATTGCAGTTTTCTTCTTCTGCTGCGTATTACATTTTCTACAATTGCGCCATCGTTCCAGTGAACATGTTTCCTGGAAGTGTACCTGTTTGAAGTGCTGATCTAGTTTCTATTTTTCACATTACGATGTGTATATCTCCTTCGCGAAATAATTTGCGTAGATTGTTCTATTCTAAATTTTCTACATTTCTAGAGTGTCCGCCTCATGTAAGTTGCCGTTTATCGGATATGATTTTCCTTGATGAACTGGAAAATATAAGGAAGATAATTAAGCTCCATTTTACTCTCTGGGAATTTTATCTGTTAATTTGTACATTTAATCGTCCAATTTATAAATTTTTGCAAAATGTTTAATTCTTCCTATTATTTTTATCCCATCGCCGATTATTACAAAGTTTCATATTCCCTGCGATCTTATAAATTATATACAATTTTCCTTTTGCTATTTAAGAAAACATGAGATTTTGAGGTATATAAATTGAAAGAGAAAGAATGATTTGGATTGCCTGTACATCTGAAATGACCTTTAATCATTATAAATTATGACAGGAATTAAACAACAAAATGTCAATTCAACCAAATTTATTTCCAGATTTTAATGTATGACGAAACAACTATTCCCGGTCTAACATTTGTATTATGTACTTTTATCTAACGAATCTTTATAGAGATGCTTCACTGTTTTCTATGCTTCGCTCTTTGTTTTATATATCGAATTTTTAGTGCAACCGAATTGAGTTTTGGGGAAGTAAAAGAATCATTTAATTTTTTTATGATTTTAGATCCATTGTTGTCACACTGCACAGTATGACTAAGACGGATTTAAAATAAATCAAAAATGTAGCCTCGTCGTGACTCTGAAGGTGGCTCTGCAGAGTGACGTTAGTCAAATCATTCAAATGTTTATTTTTGTTTACATTGAAATTAATCCCTATGCTAGTTCTATAAATAATAGTAACGACAATCTAAATTGTTCCAAAAAGTTATTTATTAATATATACAGTGAACTCCCTTAACCCGTTCGTAAGCAATATGACCTGCTATAATAATAGTATTGATGATAATAATAATAATAATAATAATAATACCCATGAGCTATAATAGACTCTAATGACCTTCGATGTTGACGAGCCCTAAAGCCCCCCCCCCCAAAAAAAAACCCATGAGCTATAGATGGGAATGACGAACAGATCTCCGGGGTCTAGAACTACGAACAAGACACCACAAAACATTATATATCTGTTCAGATTGCCCCGTGACCCGTGAAAAATATTTTAAAAATCAATGTATGTTTTTGACTATAAATTAAAACAGGTTCAAAAAGTAATTAAATTTGAAAAAAAAAAATTTGTCACCCAAATATTAAACAGTAGGCCCCATATAATATTTAAGTGGCCGGTGAGGTTACTTTTAAAAGCAATGAAGCATGCGTTATTTAATTGTAGACGTGTATTTAATTCTCTGTCGGTAGAAGTAGCTTAAATGTGGCGTCCCCAAGTTCGTAGAGAGTAAGAATTGTTTAACTACAATATGCTTTGCGAGAACAGTTTTCGATGTTTGACCAGAACTCAGAGTAAGGAAAGGATTTCTCCGAACCTTTGGTTGTCATGTTAAATTAAGAGAAACATTTTTCTCCATCTGAATTTCGATCTAACCTCCAGAACATGTAAATGTGACATCCCAATAGTATTATTATTTATTAGAATTATGAGTTTGGGATGTCATATCCAAAGGTTTGGAGAAATTTTTTCCCCTCTAGGTATTTGGATCTCACATCCAATCCTAAGGTTTTCACAACAATAGTGTTTTCTCAGTGTATCAATTGGGTATTAGAATATTCGTGCATTGGAGGAACTCGCGAAGCGTAAGTCGCTATTCCGACTGCGATAGTATGTTCAGCGGCGACCGGCCCGGCGCGCGGCGTGCGTGGTCCCAACGCAGCTCATGAATAATGCATGGTGATCAATCGTTCGGATGAAGTACGCGACAAGGACGGAGACTGGGTTCGCCCAGGGGTGACCAACAGCCGTTCCTGTCCACCTGCCACGTTCCCCTTTCCCTATGAGCGAAGTATTCTGTACAGGCTTTCCTTTCCGGGCCTGGTCTATTGACGCTTGCATGGCATCGTTGAGTTCAGGAGATGAATAATACCGGGCCGTCCATAAATTATGTGACGCAAATATTACCATTTTAAATACCCCCGGTCCGTAAGGCACCTGTAATGATAACGTTCCTTACACCCTCCCTTAGAATACTAATTTCATTTGCTTTCTAAATATTGTGAGTATACAGTAATCTATGGTACTAAGACTACAGTGACAAAATTTACAGGTTAAAAGTATTCAGTAAAATAAACTTAGCGTTAAGTAACACAACGGATATCACCCTCTACCCCGCCCTAACCCAGAGTAACGGTATAAAAACTCTCCCTGTTTTATATTCGACTATTGGCANCCCAGAGTAACGGTATAAAAACTCTCCCTGTTTTATATTCGACTATTGGCATGTCTGATGGGAGTGTCCCTTCGGTGTAGACGTATTACGTCGAATAAACTAATCGTATGAGCTCTACTTTGCATTACACTATTTGCAGGAAAATGATACTGACCCTTAATTTTAAAATGAATATACTGGTTACTGGAAAGGAATAAGAATTTAATATCAGAAAAAAATCCAAAAGAGTTCACTCGATTCAATTTCATTCTTTACCAGCCAATAATATTTGTAGATTTCCTCTAGATTTTCGCCACGTAATAGACCGTGACTTTATTTTTAAAAGGAAGAGCATGACAACTGATCTAGGATATTTGGTTTCTGTATCGATAAAAATCTGCAAAAGAATCATAGTGAAAGTGTGTACAACCGTGTGATGTTTTCGAGGTTGTAAACTCACAGCTGCCACCAGGCGTGTGCAGCGCCCCTGTCGTGTGACTGTTGCACCTCTGAGTCCTGAGCGCCTTCCTTGCAAGAGCGTAGGCAACACCTGAATGCGCAATGGACAAGACGGACTCCGCCCTGTTTAACGACGTGTCGATCGGCGGAAGGCGGTGACGACAGGGACTCAACGCCCGATATTTCAACGGTTGTTTACGCTCCCAGCGCCAATTAGCAATTAATGCTGTAAATACGAATTAGACGATAACATGAATTCTCTTAGCTAATTAAGGGGTGCTAGAGTTTGCGCCGGGAAAGTTGAGCGTTTCAAAGAAACAGTGGCAGATCCAGGGAGAGGGCAGGCACGTGCCCCCCACCAAAGAAAACAAAACGAGAAAGAATAGAAAAGGAAGGTTTTACGTCGAAAAAATTCAGTACACACATTGAAAGCAACTACTAATAAAATCTGTCTAAAACGACGACTTTACGGAACAAACATAAGCCAATGGTTTTTTAGATTTCCATTCTGACATGGGAGCATGAGCATAGGGCTGCGATATTTCCAGAATACTCGTGATATTTCGATTCACTTGTCTAATAAACAATTATCTCGGTAAAATTTTCAATAGTAAGATAATCGAAAATAAATAAATAGAAAGATGGAAAATAAATAATTTTTTATTAAAATAATAGAAAGTACAATAAATGAAGATGATGTATTATTGGAGTTCTTCTAAAATGTTTAATAATAACATTGTACGATTTATGAATCATAGGAAAACATATTCTTTATGGTTTCCTCCCAAAATGGTATCGTGGATCAGTCCTTGCAAGGAAGTTGCTGGATCGCTCATAGAAATAGCGTTTCCTGTTTGTTTTGTCTGAGTTTCTTTTAGATAGTTGTTCAATATTAATTAAATGTTTTTAGTTATATTAATTACGCCCTCATCAACTTCTCTTTCCTCTAACACATATGTTCAATCCTCTGTGTTATGCTTCTCCTTGTCTGCCATATAATATCAATTAGCAATTTTAGCAGTAATGAATAGGTATTAAAGTTACAAAAATGAAAGGAATGAAAATGATGCAAGGAACGTCACATTAAAAGAAGACATTTTATAATCAGATAGATTGTTATACGAAATAATCACTCTCCCTGAGTACGAGTTTTACATTCAAGTTGGGTTTTTTCATTTATTTGTTTCAAGTCCTGTCCCCATCTTCAGACATTCCACGACATTAACTTTTCATTCAGTTTTTTTAATATTTTTAATATATTTTTTTCATCTAAATCTTATTTGAAAATTTCAAATCGTCTTTCCGTTTTAATCATTTCCGGTTCGAGCGTACCCATCACTATTTCAGTTTTCATTTTTCTGAGATATCTTGCTCTCTTCCCCATTGTATTCTCAAGTTATCGAGAGTTTCGGCACTAAAAAACAAAGATGTCGGACTCGAGTGGTGTTTCAGGGCAGCCACCACAAATATTTTAGAACAAAAACCCCACACCAGAACTTGGATTCTCGTTTGATATTAAAATCATCGGTTGGTAGCACTTACACATACTTTACGGGTGTGCCAACGCTATGGAAACAACAAAGAGACTACCGTAAAATAAATTTCTTTGAAAGTAGATTGCGTAAAATATCCAAAAATATCTTAATTTATTAATGTATTTTATAAATAGAAATGTTAATTTTGTGTTACACTAAAAAGGATGACAAGAATATTTAAAAAAGACAGGCTTTCCTAGAGTTATTTCGTCAAATTTAGTGGTAGTGAATTCAACATATAAGATGTAAATTTCACTAAGTCGAGTAGTATACGACATAGGGGGAATCAGTTGAGTAGGTTGGCAGTTCTCCCACATTTGGTAACTCTTCAGAGAGCAGCTAGACTTTATATGCATTCCCAAAATACATACAAAATTTTTCAAATAATAATAATAATATTAAATTTATTGTCAAAAACAGTACAAACTGAGCATGACCACGTGGAAGAGAATAAACTAATTTACTCTCCGGTAGTAAACAAGGGACCATCCCATCAATTCCGATCAAGGGCCCTAACGCAGACGTGGATTCAAAAATTTCAGCAAAAATTCCTAGATAAGATAAAAAATTAGCTGCGAGTTATAATACTAATAGAATGTCAATATGTTTGTAATTTAACACAAAAAATGTACATGTACAAATTATTATCGATCTATAGATTATTCTGAGTATAGTGTTTAAAAATTATAAGAATTGAAGTAACACTAAATTCACGATTTATTGTTACAATAAACTCGCCCCTAGACAATGCCTAGAGAACCTGTATGATAAATCCGCCTCTACCCGAAGGAAAAACGGAGAAAAACCCGGGTCAGGATAGACCTACAGAATTGATGTGCACAACCGTGCCAAAGTTGAGTACACATAAAACTAAAATAATACGGCAACACAATCATGCAAGAAAATAGTTTTTGAAATTGTAATAAGTTATTTAAAAAGTACTACAGCAATGGCGTGATAAAGTACAAGACGGATTTAACTTTTATTAAAATCAATAAATTCTTTTACAGTGTAGAAGCACTGGTGCAGGAGGTAGTTTTTAACCGCGGATTTGAAGATATTCAATTTCATAATATCTTTTATATTCTTGGGCAGGGAATTATATAGAACGATTCCCGAATGGTATGGTCCCTTTTGGCAAAGAGTGGTTGACACTCTAGGGCGATGAATATTACTACTATTGCGTGTATTGTGTTCGTGAACGAGACTGTTTCGTATAAAGCAAGGGTGGCACTTCAGTAATTCGGTCTTAACAAACACGACCGTTTCATAAATATAAATGCAGGGAAGTGTTAAGATATTTAATTCCTTGAATAAAGGTTTACAAGAGTTTCGGGGGTGAGATTTACAAATTATCCGAACTATCCTCTTCTGAATTCTGAAAGTTTGAATACTCTGACCGGAATTACCCCAGAAGGTAATGCCGTAACGTAAATGGGAGTAAACGTTTGCAAAATATACGCAACGGGAAATACGTGGACTAACTGCGTTAACTAAGTTTCGGAATGCGTAACACAATTTGCTTAATTGGGAATTAAGATTGTCAACGTGACAATTCCATTTGAGGTTATCTTGAATATGGAGACCTACGAATTTTGTATTCCTAACAGTTTTTAATTGTGTTCCGTTTAAAGAAAGACAAACCTGGGGTAAAGATTTTGTATTACTATTATGAAATGACATAGACACTGTTTTGTCAGTGTTTACAATGAGACGATTTGCATGGAACCAAGTC
>NNCF01132941.1:68681-103689 GCA_002313205.1 Laupala kohalensis
GATGTGAAGCTAGGAGAGAACCGAAGTTCTGTTTCCCAGCCGGTCTTAGGTGTAAACCGTGCTGGTTGAAGTCCTTGGCAGTCAGGTGTGATTGCAAATCAAAAAATTTGATTTTTGTGTCTGCCAGGTGATGTTTTAGGGAGATGTTTGCCAGGTTAATTTCGTAGTTTATTTGTGGAACGTTGAAGCGTGGAGGCAGGCTAGAGAGCACTATGTTCGTGGTCAAGGAGGTCATTTTTAGTTTCTGTAGATGTTCAGACGCGTTGAAATGACCAACCAAGTTAATATCGTTCTGCCCACCTATGATGATTACTGTGTCCCGCTCTGTGAGTTTTTTAGTGTAAGTGTCCAGTTCTCGAATAACTTCAGCCAAACGAGCGTTTGGCTTAAAGAATCCGGAGACTGAGATCTGGCTAGGAAGCAATCCACTCAATACGGAGGACATCTGACGACCGTGCGAATCAGCTAGTATGTGCACGTTTGATTTCTGCGTGTAAGTGTTGGTTTCATCTCTGGATAGCACTACTTTAAATGATTTTGGGTGGCTGTACTTACCAGTGCGTGGTGTGTGAACAGGTCTGGGTACTGGACGGGAGGGAATGAAACGAGTAGGTAAGGGAGGAAACAGGGACATGTCATCTAACACACTAAACCTTTTCTGAGTGAAGAGTTGGGGTGGTGCATGTGTCGTTGGTCTAACCGGGTGGTAGCAGTTGGAAGGACGTCGAGAAATTCTAACTGTAGTCCAACCGCCGATCGTTTTCTTATTGACCTCTTCCAGCGCACTGATTCGGGTGTCAATATATTGTACCAAGTCATTGTACGCCTTCTGAAGATCAGCTTTAAATAAGTTGAGGAATGCGATAGTGTCCATAGTTGTGAGATAGTTAGCAACATAACGACAAAAGCAAATGAGAATACACGAAAATTGGCAACTAACACTGAATGAAGGATGTTAGTATAATAATATATTTATTACTACGGAAGTTATAAGTGAGATAATAAATAAATTAAATATACAAACAAACCGACGACAAAAATGATTGAAATAATTATTTACGGCGACCACTGGAGATTAATTAATTCGACAATAACTACCGTATATTGTGTTAAAATGTAAATAAATACGAAAGAATCAAGAACAACGAATTGTAAAATAATGTAATAATTCTATGAAATATGACGACGATAACTTTGGTGCAACAATGGGGCAGGTTTAAATAAGTAAATAAACACACCGACGACTAAAATCACAGAAATAATTTAGGATAACAACTGCAGATAAATTAATTCCACAATAACTATGGCAATATTATGTTAAATTGTAATGAATAACTACAAAAAGATCACGAAAACAAATGGTAAAATATTGGAATAATTCTATTTACGAATTTCTATTACGACTTGAGCAGTGCAACAATAGAGTACGTTATTTTTAAGTTAATAATGATGTAATAGTATACGCACCAGAAAATCTAAATACAGCAAAATAATTAATTTTAATCCACCAAGAATTTAAATTTATGATTCCGTTTGTACTTACGTAAACTTTATCACACCTTTAAATGAAGCACTGAATGAAAACAATATGAAATTATATTTGGTCCGTTGAGTTTGAATACCGTAGGAAATGTTTTTAGTGTTTTTTCACTTAACACTCACACAGAACAAAGAATTTTACACTACAATGAAAGTTAGAATCTAAATACAACTACTGATCACAAAAAACTCGAAAAAATAAAATAATTAGAAAGATTAAACTGAAAATTTTAAACTCAAAGAATTTTGTTTTCTACTGACGTGATTTAGCCGAAAGAAAATGAAGAGATTCAGATGTCATGAAACTAAGTATTTCCCCGCCAAAGGAAATTAGTTGATGGATAGTAAATTAGTTTATTGTCCTCCACGTGGTTATACGCAGTTTGTACTGTTTGTTGACAAATTTATTTATTAACGATTAATTTATTGTTTCAAGTACGCGTCGTTTAACTGCGCAAATGTATCGTAGTCTCTCGTGACCAAAATTTCTATTTAAAATTTTGTTTTTTTATAATGATCTGGTCAAAATATTTTCTTATTCAGTTTGAAATTATTCTGACTGTTAACTGAATGATTGGAATGTCAATTATTAATGACTGAAAAAAAAATTATTTTCATTCCACAAATTTAGTGATCTCCATTGTGTATTCCATGTAGAGCTGATTGATGGTCATTGAATTTCTAATTTAAATTCATTCATGGAGCCAAATTCATTCTTTTTATTTAGCTAAGAAATAAATTCATTAATTTCCAAGACTGATCTCGACGTCCTACGAAATATATGTTTACACCCCACGCTGCAGAAGACCATTCTTTGTGTGTGTATGAGGCCAAATACATGATTATACAAACTCATTCACTTGGAACATGACGATTATTTCCTGATACAAACGTAGCTTAACCACTTACAAAAGTGCCAAAAATTCTTAAATAGTATTACGATAAAACTAATATGTTAAATATAATTTTTGGTTATTAAGGGGTGATGGATAGTCATAAGAAACACATTTTCTGTCATTTCTTATACTAATGGATCGAAAACTCAAGTAGGATTCGTTTCAAAAATATTATTGGTTCGTAGCCCCGAACATTTATCATTATGTGGATGAAATGAGTAACATGTCCCTATTGAACATTCTTTGGTCACCCCTTTGTGAAGGTATTTGTGGTGCCAGGTAGCTGTCTCATCTCCTTTCTTGCCAGTCGTGACGTCACATTGGCTCTAGATTGGAAAGAGGGGAGGGGGGGCGGAGCCCTGCTTCACCCTAACTGTGGAGTTCCTCAGAGTACTATGATGCATGACAAAGCGATCGTTATATACATAGACACGAACCAGGAAATCAATGCAAAAGAGAAGCTATGATTCCATGTGGGCTCATGAATATTTACTGATGTATATTAGTTCGCTGAATTTAATGTGGATATACGTACAATATTATTGAGCACAGAGACGGCAGATTTGCAGGAAAATTATGATCAAGAAGTTAAGTGGAATGACACACTTGCCAGTATAATTCGTTTCTGGAACCCCATGCGAATATCCTATAGTATTAAGCGAACAATGATTGTTAATATGTAATTTCAAAATGTTATCTTAATGGCTTCAACAATTTTAATGCTATTCAGAGATAGATGTTTTTTTTATGATAAGTTGACTTAACATGGTCTCATTTTCTGATAGTTTTAGCACCTTTAATAGTAAATAACATAATAATAATAAATTTAAGCAGTACGAACTGCGTATGACCACGTGGAGGACAATAAACTAATTTACTCTCCGGAAGTAAGCAAGGGACCATCCCATCAATTCCGATCAAGGGCCCTAAGGCAGAGGCGGATTCAAAAATATAAGCAAAAAATTCTAGATAAGATAAAAAGTTAGCTACGAGTTGTAATGCCAATATGTTTGTAATTTAACGCAAAAAAATAATTTTACAAGTACAAATTATTATCGAACTATAGATTATTCTGAATATAGTGTTTAAAAATCATAAGAATTGAAATAACACTAAATTCACAATTTATTGTTACAAGAAACACTCTCTTAGACAAATCCTAGAGAACCTGTATAAGAAATCCGCCACTATCCGAAGGAAAACCGGAGCAAAACCCGGGTCAGGATGGGATGTGGATGTATCATGGGTTCGATTCCCCTCGTCGCAGTTTTCATGTGACCGGTCGTAGTTAGCTCATGTTCGCACTTCACAGTGACCTAGGTCGCTCTTCGTGATTTCCTTTGTATATTTATTCACAAGTTGCCGAACATGTGTTCTCGTATGAGGAACTTTATCGAATTTATGTGTAAATTCAACTCGGATGTCATTTCATAACAATCCACGTCAGGGGGGGATTCTGAAAGAGATCTTAGGAGGGAGGCAAAACTTTATCAAGTTTACTCCTCCCCCCTCCCCCCCCCCCATTATTTCGTCTTACGACGAGATACCCGTTTTGTTCAAAGAGGAAATGAAATACATTTGTTTACATTGTTTCCTGTATGTTTTAGAATATATTTTATAATCCTGGGAAAACTACATTTTTATGTAGTGCAAAATACAAGTATATTTAAATTTTAAACATAAAGTTTTAGTTTTTTATTTTCTTACTTTAGTATCTTACAAAATCAAGTCAAACTCCTCAGGGGGTGGGGACGATCGCCCCCCCCCCTCCCTTTGATCCGTCACTGAACCACGTTTCTTTGCGGCAACGTATCACCCACCACGTGTTCGTAAGTACTACCAAACCCGTCTGCAACTTGAAAGAAAGAAAAGAATCATGAAAACGGATATAGGTTTAACAGACCAACATAAATGTTATTGGTGTACATTACATAAATAACCGCCTAAATGAGGTCAAAATGTAAAATAGTTTCACGACGTGTGGATAAATTCTCGACAAAATTAAGAGCGTCTAGAAAGTAAAGTTTTCATTAAGATTGTAATGCTAAGTGGGTCCTTAATATGAACAGAGTATTTTAACATGCTGAGAAATGTCCCACAAGTATTTTTCTTCAAGCGGCAGCATTCCTTGGTAAATTGAATACATCCTGGGTCATTTTTGTCCGAACGATCCAGAGATAGATCTTCCTGTTGCCTTTTTTGCTGCAGAGGAAACATATTTCTTTTGCTTTACACATGTTTCAGAAGTGATGATTTAACTCTAGGCGTTGAACAAATACCCTTGAGGTAAGTGTAAGTATTTAGGTGTAAGAGATCTATTTTTGATTAATTTTGTGTAGCAAGTTGTACCAAGAGAGCACAAAAAATTGGGATAAAATTTTCTTCCAAAAAATTTGATTTTTTTTTCAATCTCTATTATAAATATTTTCTTTTTGTAAGAAAACATGTTTTGTTTACCGTTTATATCCAGTGATATTAACACGAAAAAAATGTGTATTCAATCCCGTTCAAAATAATTTATTGCCGACTACGTCGTTCAATACAGCGCGTGGTCACGTGAGCGAATTCTCTCTTCAAGGGCAACAAGAGAGCTCCCTATCAACTCCGATCAAAATATCCGAAGGAAACACGGAGAAACACAGGTCCGGATGGGGTTACTGCTATTTTTTCAACCGTGCCTAGGTTGAGTGTATTTCATATTTCATACTTCAATACAGAGATAGAAGAAAGAATTTCCGATAGGAGCTGACGTATAACCGTCCGTTCTTGGAAACTAACCGTGTATATAAGGTTGGAGGAAACACTGAAGCATGTGTTCTTTGATGCTGGAATACTGCGCCTATCTAGGTATCTCAAGTTTATGTAACTATAGTACAACCCCTCTTAGTACGTCTGGTAGGGACCGATACCCTGACTGGTCACCCAATTGACCGGTTAATCTGAGGATCTCGTGAAAAATCTATTTTCGTTCAAAAAGAGCGTAAAATTTCATCCTGTTATCATCTATAGACAAGCAAATGAGACGACATTGCAATTCACTTTATTGTACTGTATGTACATACATACCTACCTACATACATACATACATGAAGGAACACGTAAAACGTAAACAAACCCATCAAACATGGCGTCACCTCATTTTACTTTCGAGGGAAATCCCATCAAAGCAATGTTTGACTCACTACCCGCTTGAAAGAGGGGGGAAACTGTTCCGCTGTATAAGTTGTTTAATCCGATGCCGGTTTAGAGGAGTTCTACTTAGTCTAGTTTTACAGGTTAAATGAGCGTTGAGTATATTATCGGCGAACATATTACAAATTGACTTCATTCATTTTCCTGGTTTCCACTGACGAGCACGCATTGCAATTTATTGTTGGCCAACCTGTTTCTTTGTTCAAGTTCTTTGTTTTATTCGTCATTGTTTTGACATTATAACACATTTTTCTCTATTACCATCGGGATAAGGAATGCGCAAAAATTCAAAACCTAATGCGAGTAGAGTTGTAAATACAGAGATTGAGAGACAATGTATATATGAAAATAATTATTTGAATTAGTAATAAAATTCAGCTTGAGGCGCTCCAAACCCCAGTTACATCTCTGACCACATCTTGCCTCCCCCCTTCCACCGCACTTTGGTTTGACTTGTCTGATCCACAGCAGCCTCGATTACCACCTCCCGCACCACTACGAGTCTCTACATCCACGTGGACTACCCGTCTTCGATCTGCTGCTCTGTTAACCTCCAATTAAATCCAAGGCTGTTTGTCATTCTCCGTAATTTTCGGGTTTGGCGGCGCGTTTGATCTCGTAGTCGAACGTTCGCACCGCCGCCATGTTGGCTGCCGTTTTGCCACCGGCATGGATTGGCGGAGGGAGAGAAAGGTGATGGAGAATATTATGTGACGATGACGGAAGTTAGAATGCTTGGAGAAATTCTTTGGTCATTGACTCCGATTTTATAAACATGCTGTCACGAAAATATCTGGGATTAGAATTACAAGGAGAAACGCAACTTGAAATCATCTCTCCCTCACAATAGGATTCTCGAAAAATGCAAATAATATACTTTTATTACTGTCAATAGGATCATAATGAATCAGAACATAATCTTTAAATCGATTGCACATATCTTATACGGATTTTTTTTGTAATGATCTTTGATAAACAATTCTGATTTTCCTTCAATGATAATTTCCCCTAGTCTGCATAGCATTTATGACATTTTTAACTGTTTTGCTCCAGAGCGGACGTGTTTCCTTATTTTTTGATTTTTGTAAATGAATTGTTATAAAAATGTTCTTTCCTTTGATTGGGTAGATCAGGTAGTTCGAGGATCCGGACCCTCGCCGGATTTTTTTCGTCAATTTTATTGAAAGAATGAGTTGATATTCATGAGAAAATAATTACCTGAAAAATGTTAATTTACCTTTTGTTAACTAATTAACAATGGTAAATAAACACTCGAACAAATTTATAACATTACGATTAATAACTTTTAAGGTAACACTAATTTGGTGAGAGCTCATGGCTCTTCCCAAAATAAATTTGCCTGGTTGATAAGTTTATATTTTTAGCAAGTATCTGCCTTGTAGAAAAGAAAATGATTTTATTTATGGAGAAGAATACAGGTTTCTTCATTACGCGTTTTCAACCATTAATTTTCAGTAATGTGCGCAGAAACAAGTGACTGGAGTAGGATCGAATTGAAAAAAATAAAATAAACTCATTAGTTTCATTGATATTGTATTGAGCCCACTACAGAATGGATCTTTGGATTAGAAACGAAGGATTTGTATTCCGAATCACCTTTTGACAATTCTCACTGCGTTCGATAGATGGCACGGGTAACATCGTGCAAGTGGCGCCCTCTCTGATGCGTGAAATTACCTTTGGGAATCCCCTTGGCGAAACAAGCGAAGGCCGTTGGAGCTGAATGTAGATAGAAGGTGGAGAGAGAGAGAGAGAATTCTCTTCATCCTTAATCGATACGTTTGAAGTAACCACCTGGGGATTCAGTTCTTCAAAGCTCCAACGTTCTTTCGGCGAGAGGGGTGAGGCTTTAGCACTTTTCCTTCGCTGAGCCCGACTGATAGAAGAAAAAAGAGCTTTCGTTCGAGATGAATAGGAATTTATTCCCGATCCGACGTATTTTACGGTTGCGTGCTATACAATATTTATTTTCCGATTCTGAATTATGGATCACTAGTATCGAAAGGGGAAACAAACTAATTGGCATTATAAATGGGTTCAGTTTCGTATAAGAATAAGAAAAGAAAAGTTTGTTGTTCAAGTATTATTCCAATATGGACTGGGGATAATCCTTCAGTGTTTCTCTCTTTTCTGAACCCTGCACGAGCTGATAGACACAATAGATGGACGGACAGTGAAATACGCTTTGATTATAGTCTATGAATATATGTCTATGAATATGAATATATTCATAGATATTAAAGGAGCTTTTGACAACGTAAGATGGATAGAGGTACTTCGAGTTTTGGATGAGATGGATAGTAGGCTGTCCCGTCCATGTACACTACTGATAACATAAAAGAGCCCATTTATTTTTCTAAGTCCCACGCTCTGACCAGTTTTGGATCTGTTAGGTTTGGAACGGCTCTCTCCTCTTGCTTCCCCTTCGACAGGGAAAGTTTCGTTCGACCAATCGTAGGTCTATTTGAAACGGCGTCCATATTTGGAAGACATCGTGCGGCGGGTAAATCGTAACGAGATAAAATGTTTCATTACACCGCTATGAAAGAAATATTTTGTATTTTTTTATTATACACATTTTGGACTTCTATAACAAAAATATTCTGTATATTCTTGACTTCAATAAACTTTACCATTCTCTATATTTAAACGACATCTCGAGATTCGTTGTCTCGCAAGGTCTTCATAGGCAATGTAAACGATATTAGAGTTTCTGTAAAAAACGTTTGCGTAATACTGTGATAAAATATAGTTTTTAACAGAATTTGAATATAATTACAGGATATCGTATGGAATTGGTATAATTCGAATAATTCTAAAATAAATACTGTGCTCCAAAAGAATAAGAGAATAAAAAGAGAAGTCACAAAAACAAATTTACTCCACAACTATATCAAAAAATATTTCATGTCTCCATTTACTTATGTAACTTACAAATCTATTAAATCTTAAGCAACAGGCAATTAAAGAAAAAAAGAATGTCATTTATTGTCAACCCGACTAAAACACGCAGATTTGAGTGGCTATTTATTTGTTCGAATTTTTCAACAGACATTTTACCTCCTCCAGCAAAAGAGTGCCATGGCCAAGGTGATGTAGTCACGTTACTGACTAAGAATTGTTCATTTAATTTTAATTTTAAACATGATATTTTATTTTTAATATCTGTATAATGACAGTTTGAAATCCAGATCAATAAGAGAATAAATGTTTAAAAAAATAGTAATCCTTATGTACTTCGCTTATTTTGAGAATAAAGGTGAAAAACAAAAACAAAACAAACATTTGTTGTATATATTATTAAAATGTAGGAATAAATAGAGTGCATTATTCTATTTATTTATTTTTGAAAATAATATATTTCAGCGATTAATTTTTTGTTTATTCGAACGCTAAATAAAAGTTTTGATGTCACATTATGTTTGGTTATGGTGGTATTATACATGGGGTTACTAAGTTGTTAGAATATCACTAAATTGTTAGAAATTAGTTACAAAAAAATTGTATCTCATAACCACTCATAATTGTAGGTTTAAGTCGTTTTGATGTTGCGTTTACGTTACGATCAGAGTATTTTCTGTTTGATCAAAGTGTTGAAGGGTACGTTTTGTCAATAACCTCTAGTTGAAAGTAAAAAGTTTTCTTTTTTGTTACAAGTTGTGTGGATTCAAGAACATTACAAACTTCAATTAACATCTGAGCGGTCGTTATAAAACTGATGCTGATTATACACCTTTTCGGGGTTTGGTCTAAAAAAATTGTGTCGAATGCTTGAATCGCCTTATTCTTTTTATGGTTGCGGTCCGCTGAACACTTACAGAGTACGTCTAGAAAACCGATTCAAATGTTTGAATTCTTACGTTGTTGGAGGAAGATGTTGAAAAACATACCGAGGAAGGAAGTGCGAAATGTTGCATTATTATATTCAGTAAGAACTGCTCTTGTTTGCTTGTTTGTTTACGTATTTTTAAAAGGCGATATTTTTGTTCGAAGGAACTTCTCAATCTAATTCACACTGAGCATAATATCGTATATCATTATTTTAAGAAAATAAACCTATTCTCAAAATAAATATTTTACGGACATATTTGTTTAAACTCGCTATATTTTTATTCATTTGCGCAACAATTTAACATTGTCTCATTCTCATCCCAAAGCTAATTAGAATAAAAAATTCACATTTAGTAACCAAGATGTTAAATTAAATAGCAGTAAAGAGGGTATTAGGTAAAAAATGACATCTTCACTAATATCCTTGGGTTGATGTATGTTCACCGAGAAATTAAAGAAACAGGTGGCGACGCGATTAGGAGGTTATTGGTTCCTTCTTGCGCCACTCATGAATGTTGATTTCTTGTTTTCAATAGTCTTCCTCGGCAATGTGTGAATAAACAAGTGTCTCCAACACCGAAACATGAACCAGTGATATGAGACAATGTAAACACTTCCTTCGACGACTAGAGGCGTTCGCGAGGAAGAGGAAAGCGACAGACTCATGGGGTTTGTAAGGAAGATGGGAGATATGCGGTTTCGAGAACAGCAGTAAATAGTATATCCCCTTCCCAGTCTGAAATTGTCCTTACAGTCTTTAAAGACAATTACTGTAAGAGATATACAACTGCTTAAATTTTGCTTACCAGAGTCGTTATAGCGTTAGCATGACCAATTCATTCGGTGCTCAGAAATTATTTTGGAAATGGGGTCTTGCATACCACCATCATAATTCAAAGTATTTTCTAAGAATTTTATTGCAACACTCCTACGGAAAATTTGTCTTGATCCTCGTCCCTTTGATGCTTACGTATTTCCGGAATGCTAAGACAATCATTATGACAACGAAGAATTCATGTAAAAATCTACAGTACTGTTTTCGTAAAAAAAAATCTTGTTTATTCAAGAAGAAGAAGCCCCATCTGTGGATACGACGCATCCAACAGTGAAATGAAAGAATATACAATGGGGTTAAGACGAAGGTGATATTTTTAAATCTAATGTACTGATAAACTGATCATGATTGTAGATAGTGATACCTCAGTATCTAACAAAAATTTGTCGGAAAGATACCACAAAATGAAATTTTGTTTCTAGGTGAGAAAAGTGGCATTTTTTAGAGCACCTATTTCTCCTTTTTTGGGACATTTATCTGTTTCCTACCAACCGTGCCCATGAGTCCCCTTATAACGGTGAAAAAAATCGATCGATTCTGAGTAAACGGATGAATCAATTTAATTCGCATTTCCTATTTACGGTGGAATTTACTTGTTGTCGATGCACGTTCAGTATTTTTGTTATTACTTTTAAACAAAGGGTACTTCACATGAAGGTCAAAGTACTCTTTTGAATGTTTCTTAAAAACGGCTCCCACGATTTTGCTTGAATTTTCTGCACGTAAAGTACAATTAGTACGAATTACATCCGCATTAGCGGTATTTCGCTTAAAATTTGGTATAGACGCAGTAAACTAATTTCTCTCTGTTACATGTACACGTTAGTTAATTTTTCAAGAAGCTTGAATAATATTTAGCAGTGTAAATGGACCAAGCAGACGTGGAATACACTTTTCGTAAACTGAAATGAAAGATATGATAATGATAAAATACATAGGAGGACAGCGAACGCACTACAGATACAAAATTCATCAATTTCTGTCTACAACGAAATTACATTTACATAACACTTTTACGACTGATATGTCGCTATATATTTTGAAATAATATTCTGAATATTTATTTTACTTTCAATTTTCAAATAAAAGAGTAATAAATTTATCTAGCGACTTTGATCTTGAATAGAGCACTGGAAGGCGAACAAAATAAAAGTGGATCACGCCAGAAATGACCCTTTCGCTATAGAAATTCTTCCCACTCTCTGCTGCAGACGGAGAAACGTATATGATAAAGTATGTGCAATGGTTTTGCACTACTAGTTTCCCCTTTTACTGTAGCTTTTGAACAATCTTCTAGAGCACGTTTTACCATTTATTAGGTATGACGTGAGATTCACTCCCTTTATACAGGGGTTTGAAACTATATGAATATATTTAAGTAACTTCAATTAATGTCTCCTCAGCTTGCAATGAACACCGAATAGTATATCCTTTCAATAAACGTAGGACTAAAAGTACTGATATCTGTGGGTGTGGAAAGAAGCTTTAGCATATTACAAAGACGCTCTAACTCCTAATCAAAAGAGACTTTTTAGAAAAGTATCTTTATATCTTAAAGTAGCTCAATATCTTAAAGTACAACATCTTCGTATTTTTCTCTTCTTCTGATGAGTGTGATTTGATATATATGTTTGTAGTTCAGTAGACTATAATGGGAGAAACATGATTTCTTGAATTAGTTGAATGAAGTATGTCCTTTTTTGGGTCCCTTTTTTACCTTTTAGCACCTTTTTCCCTTCCTTTTTTTATGTGAAATTCGCACCTTAAAATCCTAATCCCGATTATAACGTAAGGCGAAACGTTTCATAACAAAAACTCCCGTGGGAATCCGAGCCGGATCGATTAGTAAAAGAAGACAGCGGAACATTCCGCTAAAACTGCGGAGGAACAGTAATGTATATAACAAATCAGCAACAAATTCTTTTCCGGTATTCGTTTAACGTGTCGTGGGATGCCCCTATGGGAACGGTGTGGTTAGGGAGCGCCGCGACCGCATTACCGGCTTTGCTTCTTCTGGTGGGAATAGGAGGAGGAAGACAGCGGATGTGGCTGGTAACAAGAGCCGTGAATGGGTGGCACCGGCGGCGGTGATCGGTGTCGTGGAAGGAAGGTACTGGCACAGGGTAAAATGACATCTACTTGGTTCCACCGATGATTAATTCGACAGTGATTTAGACGGACAGAACGCCAGGATTGCCGAGGTCACTATCGTTATTAAATGCCCACAATGTAATGATTTTTTTCTGCCTAAAAAGTAATCAACCGTTGAAATATTGAGACACCCAAAACAACGAGGCAAATTGAATTTTTTTTCTCAAATCCGAAATCGAATTTAAAATATGAAATGTAAGAGATTAATTCGAAAAGTCTAAATATATTACTACAAAACTTTAAAATATGAAATGTAAGAGATTAAGTTTCGTAGTAATATATTTAGACTTTTCAATTATAAAAATGCTGTAAAGTAGTTACGTTTATATACCCTTACCATTTAGTGTATTTATTACAACTTATTTTGTTTACTTTTGGGATACAAAAAAATTGTTTTTGGTAAATTTTTTTACTTAATTTATTAAGAGCCGGACACAGTTATGGAACTTGTCGTAAGCTCAATAGCTAAATAACCGAAGGTCCTCCATTAAAAACCAATTAAACTAGATTTTTCTTTAATTCATTCTGCGTTAACGGCATGAAAGAATATTTAAAAAAATATATTTTTCTGTGAGGAAGTAAGTTACCATTTTTTGTGAATTTCAAGAACTTTAACAAAATATTTTCTTAAAAATGCGTTGTGGTACCACCACCGAATTTTCATATACGAAGAAAAATATCCTGTGTATGAAATAAATTTGAATTTTATCTTACAAGGATAAGTTTGTTTTGTGAATTTTCTGAACTAACTTCTTCTCGGGTGTGGGAGGTCGTATAAAAGCGTTCTTGGTTGTGTTGTAATATGCAAAGCGTCAGTAATACGATTGATTTTTTGATGCTAATATAAGGCAAAATTAATAGCACTGTGGTATTAGTATTTATTTTTGTCCTGTAAATCTGGGGCTCTGAGACGTTACTCCTGAACAACGATCCTCCTATCTCAACTATAGTTCTGGGAATCTTGAACAGAGAACAGCAAAGAAAATAATTGTTCCAAACATCCAGCCAATTGCACTGCTAGGATTCAGCCTTTATAACAGTTTCGACAATATTGCAAAAGTCTCGACACCAGCTTTGTAATGGATGAAATGTCATTAGATTTGACAGTTATTCGACTCCTAGTCACCCAACCGGATGCAGGAGAAGTTTTTCGGCAGCAACAGAATGACAGCATGAGACAGCATGAGAAGTTCGTCAGCAGCATGAGACAGCAACAGAACGACTCAAGAGAGGTACTCCAAACCCTCAGTTTCATATTGAAAATGAAAATGTGAAAAGCATTGTGGGAATGGTTTTCAAAAGTTTCCCGAAAAAAGAAACCAGTAAACCCAAATACGAGAACGTAATTTTAAACTAACAATGTTTTATTAATAAGTATGTCATGAACTTAAATCATTTTATTTATGAATTTAGAGCTGGTCATGTCCCTTATATCCTTGAATTTATTTTCTGTTCACATATATTCTACAGTGAGGAATTTCTATACGAGCCGTTCTTACTTTGCACTTGAATTTGTCGTTCTCAATCTAGTTTTAACGGAGAATGACAACGTCGCAGTCCTGTCAGTAAGCGGTAGATCCACTACAGGATGTTTTATGACCCCAAGGGCTGACCACAGTTCACACAGTTCCAAACATTGAGATTTACGAGTTGTGTTAGCTAAAGGAAATTAATCAATTGAAAGTACTAATGTGAAACAAACCTAATCGGAACATATAGTTTTTTTTAGACAATAAAGGCATGATCTTAACTCTTTGCGCTCATAAGGTATCTCTGAAATATCAGCAAAAAATCGAAAAGTCGTTTGCTTTGTTTGTCGGAGCGAAGAAACAGCTTCCTCTCCCTACAAATTTTGAAATTCAAACTAAATTTTCTACTGGTATCTAAGCTGTTACTTGTTCAATCAAGTTATTTTTACGAAGAAATAAGAAGAAAAAAATGCTTAATAATACAAACCTTTTAACAAAAAAAATCATATACGTTTGATTTTTTTGTTGAAAAGATACTATTTGTGATTTATCCTCAGGGACATGAGGTGTGAGGTCCTGTAGGGTTGCAGACACCCTGAGTGGGAGCCCCGAGAGAGTGCAGCAGCCAAGCTAAAACGATTGCGTTATAGCTAGAAAATGTACAAATATTCCTATTTCAAAGTGCCCCCTCCAAAAATAAAAGTACTCTGTTACACCCTAAGTCCTATGTTTCGTGAATTGGAGATGTAACAGAATAACTCGCAGAGTGCTCTGAGAGTTTCCAGTGGTGGGTGTACGGTGGCCCTTGAAGAACTAATTGGAATAGTTGTAGGGCGCCGCCGCGCATTCCCATGCAACTCTACTCAGAGTTCTCATGTTTGCTCGAGTGCCCGGCAGGAGCGCTACGTGTCCGTCCCTGCCGATGGAGGGGTAATGCCCTAGCGATGGAGCTCCCTTGAGACGCCATGGTCTGTAATTGATTTATGACCGGTACACGATTCTCCATAACGACTTTCTTATTTTCTAATTCCGGATTCGTGTACTAGCAGAACAATGAATGACATATCGTAAAACTTACCAATCTGATGATACGTAGTGTTGCTGATAATCATAATCAGTTTACGTATTCATGATTCATGTATATATTTGGAAAAAATTTTTTGTCTTTATTAATGTTGGGAGATACATACAACTCTTCGATGTAAACTCTATATCCCGAATTCTCACTAATTCATATCTAAGTAATTTATTTATAGGAGAATTCCTAAACATGCAACGGAAGGTGTTCTTAAGTATTAATTATCGTGACTATCAGGAACAGGGAATGAGAGTGGTAGAGGGTGACAGCTAGACCAATCGTACGTTTTAAGCTCCATTGTTATTATATTATGTACATTTATTTTATCGAGTCCTATATTTTCATTTGTGTATATCTTGTCCGCAGTACATGACAGTATTTTATATCGATGTTAGTGGTATTGAGGTTCGCTTAATTTGTGCTTAATGAGTGGTGGAGAGCAGACGTACACCAGGAGCCCGTTTCACAAAAGTACATGTCAATAAGAAGTAAATTTTTGCTAGTTTGTAAATACATTGTTATTAGCGTTTCACAAAGGTACACTTGTAAACTCGTAAGGACAAGTGAATTATTACAATTTTTCTCGTGATTTACTTGTAATCCATAATAATAACATCGTTAGGTTACTAACAATTACAGCTGACAAAAGTGTAAAATAAACTTGTTACCGTACAAGTATGTTTTACCTTACTTTAAACGTAGGTGAACTGTGTTACAAGTGTTATTTTATTAATATGCTGTAGTCAAGTTCTTTCTCAGATGAGCTTTTCATTCGTGTACAATGATATAGGACAAGTTTTATGGAAAGAGTGAACTTTATTCTTGTGTCAGCGTATGAATTTAACCAACGCTTTAGAATGATGCTGGAAGCAGAAGAGAGGAAATATTACAAATACGTATTATGAGAAAAGAATCCGTATTACTTTACTTTATATTTTAAAACTTATTAGTCACTATTTGTGCTTCGTTGTTATTATTATGCAGTTTGAAAAGACATTGTTGATAATCTTGAAATATTTCCAACAATAAGTAAAAACAATCACTCTCTTTGTTATATATCCCATAAAGTATACTAATGTTTAAAAAATACTTTTGTCATAACGTAACGCAGAGTCAAGCGACCAAGACTGGACTGTCTGCGAGATCTTGTTACTGACAAGTCTGGAAATTCTCCACTTGTAGGCAATTTCTGACGAGTTAGCAAAATCTTTGTGGAACAATCGTAACTAACTACTTGTAATTACAAGTGTTGTTCGTGACAACTTGTTATACGAACAATACTTGAACTTTTGGGAAACGGGCCCCAGGTTCTTCCTGAAGGGGACCACCGTATGGGGGAACGGGAAGTGGGGAACTCTGGGGACACGTAATTTGCGGGATCCTTCCAAGGCTGGAGATTTAGGATCTGCGTACCTGGTTCATGGTGTAAAGGTGCTCGCAGCACTGCGGAGTCGGAAGTGTTCTTCCAGACTCGACAACCATTGCGGACGAATGAGAATGGTGAAAGAAGCACCAGCGGTTCTTCGGTAAAGCTAGGGCCACACACATGCCAAGCCTCGCCCAAGAAGCGTCGGCAAATATTTGCGAACACACAACTTTCAAAAAATTTCAAACGAAAACTTTTAAGTTACTTGTATCGTCTCCGTTTAATTTGTTCATAGTGGGATTCATATTGTGTAAAAAAGAAGCCGCTAATGTTACCTTTTTATTGCAATTATTATTAAATCGAATTTCGTGGAATACGTATTTAACTTATACTTGTTCAGCAATACCGGAACTATTTTCGGAGCTTTATTGTAATTGATATATGTATTAATAATATATAGCTATATGCCCTATATATTTTATGCCACCTAACGTAACAACAAAATTTCGTAGCTACATTAATAGCTAAAACGCACGCGATATGCTGAGTTAAAAACGAATAGGTTATTATTATAATAAAAACTACAAGAAATATTATTTGGAGCTCATATAAGTGTAATAATTGTACACTTATTGCTCGTATTATATCCCCACACATTCACTTACACACAGACTTGATTGAATTACGATATAATTTACGCGCGCTATTGGCGTTCTTCGACCGATGTTTAGACGGATCCACAAAAAAAATCCCAGGGAACTTACTTCTAGTAAGTACGTGTTTGGCGAACACGGGGCCCCGAGCTGAGTCTGGCATTACTTCCACTTGTCCCATGCTCCTTCCTTTCTCTTTCCTGATCTTCCTTTGGTCACCTCTTGTTCTTTTCGATCCCGACGCTATTAGGGCTAGGGTATCTTTCATTTTTTATAATGATATATGTAATATTTTGAGATATGTTGATATTTGAGTTTTGAGTTGATTCAGGAGGATTTTTAGCGGGTATGGTTGAGTGATTCAGCGAGTCCCACACGCGGGGAGAGTCATGTTGGCTCTCCTTAGTGCGTAACTGCATTTTCCTTACCTGTAGGGCTCTCATGACCTAGATGTCGACGAGCCGTAAAACCCCACAAAAAATCCACAAAAAAGGACGGTTATTTGGCTTGGACTCGGGGCTGGAAGATCCTTGTCGATCACATCGACCAGTATTCCAATACCTTCCAGCATCGAATATTTGACTATCCTTGCTTATGGGAAGGCGGCCCATTAATTTTAATTTCAGCTTGTGCCCAAGACAGTTACCGTGTTTTGATCTATGAAACTGTAGTCTTGTATATGTCTACGACGTTGAATGCAAGCTCACTCCGCCAATTCTCATGTGACGGGGTCGTGTCATGGAGGCGAAAGTGGTTTGTGTTAAGGGGAGGTTATAGAAGGGGAAAGCTTCCAGAGTGCACGTGGAGAGTGCAGCGCTAATTGGAGCGGAAGTAGCCTCGCTCTTGGGAAACCACCGCTTCCTCTTGTCATCAGTTTCCTCTTTTCCTTTCTCTCTCTCTCTCTCTCTGCCAAAGGTATGAAACTATGGCACATGTGTTACGGGACTGCACACTATACGACGAAGACGAGACTATATTCTACAACGAAAGAGGAAAGGGCAATATGACATAACATAATACAGTAGTACCTCGATCTTCCGCCGTAAAAAAATTCCAACTACACATATAAATCCAACTAATTCCACAGTTGTACATAGGTTCCTAGACTTCCATGATGTAATGAATTTGAGAAAAAACTGAACTGAAGTAAGGAAAATCATTTCAAACAGCAAAAACCGAATACTGATTACTTCATATTTCAACCCCTGATAACGTGACATTCTACACGTGTGGGCATGTATGCATATGTGTGTATGTATATGTACATAATTCGTTAAATAAAAAGTTTCTCGATTAAGCGTAGTTTTCATTCATCCGTGCCATTACTCAGCGAAATCAAATTGATTCGAATTTAAATCAAGTATCGAAATGTCAAAAATAGGATGAGAGTGCGCGCAAAAGCATACACCGCCGTATACCGAGAGAAACCCGTACAGTGCTGCTTGTAACCATGCTCATCCTTCTCTCATAGCTCCTACATTTTCTCCGGTTCAACTTCTATTGCTTTGACGTGACCGAGGTACAGGGACGCCTGTTTCACGAAAGACGGGAGAATCGAGATAACTGACCTCGGATAATCATTTCAATTCTCCATGCTTCACGACAGGAGAAGAAATACCTAGGAAGTCACGGTGTTCCGTGAAGAAAGATCTCATGGTGGGAGAAGAGTGTAGACGATTCTCCTATGTTCCACTTATGCATAGTTTAAAATATGTATTACCCTTCGTTACTGGTCATGATCATAAACATATACTTTTCTCTTGAATTTTTACAATTTTTTAAAGAATTATTTTCTCATGATTTTTATGTTAACTTGCGAAAACATGCGTTCATATTAATCTTGAGTGTTTTTTTTTGTTAATAAAAGGCGACACATTGAAGAGGAGTAGGAAATTTATTTTATGAGACCTATCTCTTTTTACTGTGTACGAAAAAATATGGGTCTCAAAGGATTTATTTCGTGGATTGTCTTGTCTTAAACCCCCATCGAAGAACGAAAATTATTGCCAATAATATTCAGTGTATTAATACTTATGGATCCCGATTGTTATTGTATTCATTGGTATAACGTGAAGGAGTGCGCTATATTTCTTGAGGCGTGAGAGTCTGTAAGGTCAGGTCTGTGAGTGTGAATCAGCAACATTGCTTGTTATGTAAATGACCCAACCGATTTCTTTTTTTGAAAATGAAAACTAGAGGGATTCTGGGATTCAAAAAATATCTGGAATGGTCTCATTTCCTAGAAAGTTTTTCAATTTACTAATTTGTATAAGGCCCAAACTGCCATAGGCACGAATCGGTAACCTGAAAAATCTCAGGCACATTAGGCAATCCGCTTAGCTGTCTACATATTAATTGTTCATTACTGCCTCTCAATACGAGGAAGCAAACCGATTAAAACTTTATTTTCAAGTTCCGCAGTTATATGTTGAGTTCTAAGGCACCCCAGTTATTTAAAGTAAGGAACATGCCTCATGTAAAGGATAAGAAGAGAAAGAAAAACCTTCTCTTATCTCATTGAGATAGTGATGAGCAAATTACCAATGAATGGTGAGAACGAGTTTGACAATATTCATTCGTATGAGTATGTAAGTGTGTACACATATACACACAAATTTGTTTGGACGAGCTGTGTAGGCCTACACATTTGTTTCGGATCTGAATTAGGGTGTTTTCAAAACACGAAAGTGTGTGTCTCTATGCACTTGCTTCTGAGAAGAACGAGTTAGGAAAGACGAACTATGAGCCGAGATGCATTCCCTTCGAAGTGGTTATGTGGGATTATGGACGACCAGGGACAACGTGGAGCAAGTCCTACCCAGCGGGATGCACTCGAAACAGCTACAAGCGCGGCAAGCTGTTTTTTTTTGGTGGGGGGGGGTGGACGGCTATTTAGGAGGGGTTGAGGTTTATAAATGCTTCAGAATTAGTTATTTCATTTAAGTTTTTGCTCATTGGAATTAGACTCGATTATTCGCTGTACAAATCTTTTACGTTACAACTGTCTCCGATGTTATATTTTATTTTGTGAACTCAAAGATGTAAAAATTACGAATTTTTTGTGTCTTCTTATATAAGAAGAGAAAATACTAAGTATGTTGTTTCTTAACTATTACAAGAATAAAACAGCATGAAACAATTTCTATTTTGTCTAGGGGCTTTTTGCCTAGCTCTTGCCTAGAGGCGGTGGTCTATTGTAATAATTAATCTGGAATTTACAGTTTTTTAATAAATACGATTTGCAAACAATATATTCCGAATAATATATAGATGAATAATAGTTTATACTTGTGAAATATTTTCTTTTATTAAATGCAAATTTGTCGGTATTCTGTTGACATAGTAAAACGTAGCTAACTTTTTTTTCTTATGTGATGGGTGTGCTGAAATTTTCAATACGCTTAGAAGAACAGAACTGCTTTATAGCCCATGAAAGGAATTGATGGGATGGTCCCTTGCTTGCTTCCGGAGAGTAAATTAGTTTATTGTCCACCACATGGTCATACGCAGTTTGTAACTACTTTTTTTTTGTAGTAAATTTGTTGAAATTTGTTGTATTAATTCAAATATTTGTTTGATTTCTCTGAATTACATCTCAATTCGGGAGAAATTATTTATAAATTTACTCTGCCACGTAAACTACATGAACCAGGTAATAGTACATAAAAACTACAAAATGATAATAGAACTTTCCTGAAAGTTTCCTAATATCTCTGAAATCTTTGAATACACCACAATTTTCAGTTCATACGTCCATTAAATTCACATTTTTGCGAAGACTTCGAATATAGTCGACTTATGTTTTACTAATTTATTGTTTCGTTTGTTGTAGTGTTGTTTTGACTATGTGATGCTGTCGTTAAACACAGAAAATTTATTTGATGTGATTTTGGAGGGGTAGAGTACGTGTGCTGAATTTATGACGTGTCTGCGCCGTATGAGTGGGTTTCGAGCACGGAGTGCAGTTGTTCCAGTGTTTTGCTTATCGTGTCTAAGTATTTATAGTCGACGTGAAGAGCTAGGTTCTGAAGATCTGAACCTACATGCGTGGACGGATGACTAGCAGAAAAAAATCTCTCGTATTACATTCTCTTCTCCTCTCTCCTGCCACCGCTAAGACTATGCTTACGGTATTTTACGGACTTTAAGACGCACCTTAATTTTTAAGCAATTAAAAAAAATAACATTTTTATTATTAGATTGCAAAGCCAGACTAAAAAAAATCGTAGTTTATAAAACCGAACTGACCGATAACACAAATCACTTTCAATTCAAGTTCATTGGCTCCATAGACTGCAATGACGCATCATAGGCTAGACGGACAATGTTCTGGATTATGATGGCGGGGTAGGAGGAAGACAGTGTTAGCGAGCTTGTGAATCCCCGCAACTCATGTTCGTCGCATCGGTGCACTGCTGCTGCCAGTTGAATCCAATGTTGCCAGATAGAGACAGGTTTCCCGCGGCATCGAATGTATGGTCATTTTTAAGACCGGCGGGAATTTTAAACCAAACACTGGACATTTTTATATTAATTTCGAGTATAAGACGCACCTGAATTTTTGAGGCAATTTTTTGAAGAAAAAAGTGCCTCTTATACTCCGTAAAATACGGTATATACAGAAAAACTAGACGAACTAGCAAATTATGTTGAACCGAGCATATACTCATAATATCTCAAATGTTGTCGTCAGGGTTTTGAGTCCAATTTCTCAAATTGATTCCTATTTCCGTGAGTAATATTTCTTATGAATTTTCAGTTTATATTATCAAGTTCAGTCATTAACTCGTTTGTTTACGTACTCTTGGCTCGTATTGGCAATTTCAATCAATTATTTTGAAAATAAGGAAAGGTTCCCAGACAGGGGAAATCTACTACCAAATTACTACCAACATATTATTTTTTTGAGGGGCACTTTTTAAATGTAATTTCAGATAAATTTATTGCACCCAATCCGATCTCTTTCACAAGAAAGATGACAGTTACGACTTAAATGTTCATTTACTTAGAAATGTAACATAAATGTTTCATTTTCAGCTTTGTGCGTTAATGTCTTTGTTCAAACTCTGTTTGGAATGTTTTTTATAAATTTCTTTCAAACACTGCGGAAGACGAGAAGAGATTCATTTCATCAATGTAGATACTTGCGTTTTCTTTTTGCCCATTTCTAGACTGAAGTTATCGTTTTTCCTCGTTGTGGATTTGTTTGATCGATTCTCCGTACAAGATAAAGTAGTGACCCGTTCATTCAGACACTTTAAAGTCTATTGTCTTTCGGAAATAATACGGTTCGTTGGAGAATGGGGTAAAGATGTGAAGTCGAATAATCGTGTGTTCCGCCAATGTCACTCGCGTGAGGTTTTACATTTTGTGCGTAAATATTCGTCTTTGAATCCTCATTGATATCTGTTGCAAATGTTTGTTATCAATCACAGACGAAGAACTGGAACATAGAAACAGGTTGGCAAACATTTAATCGCAATACGTGTTCATTAGTTAAAGAGAAAAATGTAAAAAAGGCAGTTGGTAATGTGCTCACCGAGATAAACACAATGCTAATTTAATACTATTTTTATAATTTATTCTTAAATACCATTAGGCCAATATTTATTTACCAAAGGAAATTATAAATGTTTCCTCAAACCATAAAATGATTGTTTGTTCCCAGATGATGGTATTACCTTAACTCTCTCAAAAATACAGAAGTGTCTTTTATATAGAAGTAATGTAGGTCTATAGTGAATTAACGAAAACCGCGATCTTTTCCAAAAGTTTCCTTTGCGTACCTACACATGCTGCAGCGCATGGTTCAATTGCTAAAGTCGATTGGGAGGCCAAAGCTGGACCAGGGAATCGAATCCGGTTTTACGTTTAAGGACAAAACGTCTTTAGCGTCATCTTCCCCATTCATTCACTCTCTCTTGGCCACAGTCTCCGCTCGCGATATTCCAACAGACAAACTTAAGTTTTTTTAATATAATTACTACGAATTACTTTTTTTATGTAGATATTTGAACTGTGAACTGAATTCGACGTAATATCTTGATTCAAACTCAGAAGATTGTGGTTGGAGAACATCTTTTCGAAAGCTATTAGTTTTACCCCGTTTTTCGTTTCATTTAAAAGGTTAAGTATAACTTAAAGATAAATGTACTTCCCAGTGTAAAATAAAAAATACGCATGTATCGTAACATGAGTCAGATGGATTCATTAAACCACGAAGCACTACTTACTAAAAGACACACCCTACTAGAAGAACTATAGTTACAGAGTAAGAGGTTGGCCAATGACAAATCGCAATGCGTGCTTAATAGTACCATTGAGTTTGTAGTAGAGATCCCCTTGTGTATAGAAATTCAAGGGTAGTACTAAGTAAAAACCAGGAAAATGAAGAAAGATAGTTGGCAATTCGTGATGGCTAAGAATGGAAGTATATTGAAAGATGACAAGAAAACAAGGGGAAAATAACGCAACCGTTATTAGAGACATGACAAATACGTTGCCGAATGGCAGACAAAGGGAGAAAAATACATCAGTTCATTACAGAAGTCAGATACCATGAGAAATGGCAAAAAACCAATTCCAGCGGTGCTAGAGATGTTAACAGGAATATTTATATAGGATCAAGAGAGAGGATGATTAATTATGTCTGTGTAAAACTAGTGAGGAAGACAGAGAACACCAATTATGAGATTGTCAATATTTTGATGTGTATATTGTGTCATTAATTAAGAAAGGTTTCTTCAATATACGAACAGTTGCCTGGGGATTATTCGGTCAGAGCAATCATATGAAGCATTTGCGGAATACGTGAATAAGTTGCCTCACTTACGTAACATATTGAAGGATGATATATAACACATCCTAAGAGTGAATTGCATCCACCTCCAACTTCCCGTGGTGGAGACGGGCACACTTAAAATTGACAAACTCGTGCTTTCTACAAAAAGGTTAAAAACGAGCTCTTTATTGACTACGTTATTACAAGAGATTAATAAAAAATGTACACAATGTACTAGTTGATTTATTTCATAATATTATCTAATAATTTTTTTCCATTATAAACCGTCTTCAGTGTTACCTCCGACCATTTGTACTATTAGTTTCTTTCCGGGTGCGAAAATTTAAATTTCTCTTAAATATAATATCATGATTTCAAAAATAGGAAAATATTTATTTTGTTCCAACTGTTGCAGGGATGACCTGGAGGAACTGGAGGCGTCTTGCAGCGGCGTTCCTTGGTGGAGACGTGGCGAGCACCGACAACATGCGCGCCCACCTCACGTTGCGGAGACGCGTCGATGAGAAACCCTCAAACAACTCGTCTTTCCCTCAATTCACTACCCTCCGACCAGCAACGACTAGAGACGCGAGTGACTGCCGGAATTAAGGTGGTGCAGGGTGGTTTCAACCATTGCAGTCAATTCAGTGCGTTCTTCTTTGTCGTCTAATTCAGGGAACGTTCCTTACAATTCGACGAATGCGTGATTGGAGTTTTTAAAACACGATTGAATTGTGTTAAGGTGGCTCCCGACATTCGTCATTCAGCGAATCCCGAATAGCGAGCATCGCTCGCCAATGCTCGGCTTCCTTTGATGTGCCCAAAAGACCGACAAGCTGCTTAGCACCAGTATTCGTGATGGAACAAAGAGCAAGCAATCCATCCCACACTATTCGCTATTCGGCGAGCGGTCGCTCGGGATTCGCCGAATGACGAATGTGTGGAGCCACCTTTTTGCATTAGCGATGGAAGAACATGCCCCATAGGCTAGTTCAAAATGACGCTGTATGTGGAAGCGGAAGTAGATTTTTCCTGAACCCTCGAACAACATTTCAAATTCTAGACATTTTCAAAATAACATATAAGTTAATGAAAATTTCGTAGGGTACGAATCAACTGTTTTGAAGTATTGAAACTCGTGTATGGTAGAACTGAAGTTCTGTTTTGAAACAGTTCAATTGCCGGTGAAATTGAATGAGTTGTCAATGTCATTTTTCAGAGTTGAGAGAAGAGAAGATGTTTTTAATATTTCTTCTTCTATTAAGATCATATTTTTCAATATTTCCTCTTTTCGAACATTCCAACGTTTATAATCGGTAACGGAGAGTCGATTAATCTCGAGGAGTAGCACTCTTAATACTTAGATATGTTAAGTGTTCAAGGAGAGCAATTTCAAAATCTGACTTATGACAAAAAATGTTCAATTAAATGGAATCATAAATTTTGTCCTATACTTTGAAATGTTGTTTGAGTTATGTGTTCTTCTATTTATGCCATTTTCATATGTGCCACTTTGGTGTCTGTGAGCAAGAATAGAGTGAAGTATTTATGAGAAATTTTGCTTCTTTGGAGAACATTGTGTGATCTGAATCTTATAACATATTACCAGCTTTATGCAAAAATATCCTTTCATCCTTTGAGCAAATGGAGACTATTTTCTGGATTTTTTTTTAAATTTCATGATTTTGTTCCTATGTAAATACATTTACATAATTTAATTGTGAATTTGTGTTGCCTTCTGTTACAATTTTCACTTAATACATCAAGCTCTCCTTATATCATAAACCTTCCCTTTCAGAACGGCCTTTAATCTTGCCTTTTTTTTAGTGATAACAAGCATAAAAGTATATTTATAAGCCAAACATCTCAGTTACTAAAAACATACCATATTATGTTCCTGTATCAGAAGAACTTTGCATGTGTTCAATAATTTATTGACTTGTTTTCCAATTCGTGGTATTTAAGAATTCTTTGTCGCATGGTCAACGTAATTTCTTGAGTCGAAACTGATCCTTCTACTTCATGGAATAAATATTGATTTGTGGCTAAACAATTTTTTGAGTTTCAGTATCGTTATAGGTGTAATCTGAATCAATTCGTGATGTAATTGGATGAATAAGATAGAATCAGTGGAAGGGATTAAGATGGGACCCTCCCAACATATCTTACCTTATGTACCATTGATCACTCATGAGTGATATATGTCACATACTCTCCTGGCTATGCCACAAAATAACATACAAAAATCACACATATCCTAATAAAATTGTCATTATTCTGTATGAAAGATTATTTTGTGCCATTTATTAAATCATCCTTTTCTTTTTATATATTTCTAATATTGATTTAATTACTTCATTTCAATGTGTGAGAGCTTTTTAAAACTGATATTGCGTTCCATTCTCTCTGGAGTGAAAGTGTTGTTGTGAATGACGGTTTTCTCATATATTTAGTGTGTACTTTGATGTAGCCTTCCTAATATTTGTCAGTTGCTATGTTGTCTCTCTTATGTTAGAGGATAGGCAACCTCATAGCTTGTGAATGGTTCCTCATTGTGTGTTACGAGATGCTATGGATGTTGAATCATTGTTCCTGTTGTAGTGATATTTCAGGATGAACGTTAGAAATTGTGAACCCAATATTTGTCAGGGTTACCGTATTTGTTAATGCACATATAACAGAAAAACAGCCTATTCATATGTATATATGTATTATAACATTGCAGCTTGTAATGAAAAGTTTATATATGTTTACAGTTTGATTGTATGACAATTATTGGAAAATTAGCGATAATGCATATTTATGTGAAACAATCTTGATTTTTATTTTCCTTTTGTGTCCTTTCAAGTCATGAAGACGCCTGACGTTATGTATATTTAATGTCATCGGTATTAGCATTCTCCTTAATAAAGTCATGTACAAATAAGTGGGAAGATCCAATAAACCTTATTAATTTCAAGTAGTGACAGAAACTACCATCTTCCATTTCACTGTAACTTTTGGAAGATCTTCTGAACTCTAAGGGGCAGTCCGTAAATTATCATGAATATATGAAGACAGATGCATCTTGGGGAGAGGGTGGGTTTGTGATATCATTACACAAATTTACGACAATGTAAGGTATGTTAGCCCTGTTGTTATGTAACTCGTAAGTTTTATAGTATATGTTATGGAGGGAGATTTTCAGTTTAATAGTTGTACTCAACTGTTTTGTAAGTGGACAGAGCATTGAAGGAGAACCAATCAAGGTGGGACAAGCACATTAGGATTTATAATTGTTTTCTTTATTTTCATTGTAATTGTCATAAAACACTACAGTATAAATAAAACTAAAGAAAAAACACAATTTAATTTCTATCTATCAGTTAATAATATAGTTCAGGAACTCATTTGACTCCTTTGAAATGTTCAAGAGCATGTATAAACATGGCAGCAGAGAGCAATGGTTTCCTGATTTATCCATCTCACATTAGAAAAAGTGAAATATCTTTCTCAGATATCCAGTGACCTATAGATAAATGTGATGTAAAAAATACTGTGGAAAACTTACTACAAATCTAAGTAAAGTTCAATCACTTTCATGATTTAAAAGTTCGTCTTATTTTGTAAATAAGTGTTTTCTCCATAACACGCAATATATTTCGACAGGAATTATAATTGCAATTATTTTATTTAAATGGCTGGTGAGGTATGTTTTGCAAGTTGAAATCACAATAAGTACATGTTACTCTGTTCATTTATACCAATTTAAGATGATTTAGTGAATTAATTATACCTACACTAGTACTACCTTTTGTCAGCATATCAAAATTTGTCCTCTCATTTTCCGAAGAGGAACAAAATAATGTTCTTAAAGGACAGTGGCAGGTTGGTGTGTTGGGGGGNGTAGGTGTAACATTACATTATTATTGAGGCAGGGATAAGAGGTATCATTACAGCGACATTATGGAGGAAAATGGGATATTAAAAAATGGTAGTTTTTGTGTTGCATAATTTATGGATAGCCCCCAAATAATTATGTGTCTATTAAACCTACAGAACATCTCGAGTAAATCTCTTTTTCCATGCTTAGAAGAAATTTTAGAATTATTTTACATCCTCTTTAAAACCAGATACTTATTTAGTCATGGAAACTATGAACTCTTGAAAGAAAAAACAATTTCTATTTCAGGAAAGAAAAATATTTATCCCTCAAAATAGAGATAGTAAACACCTCTTATTAAGAAGTTGGATATATTTTTTCAATGTTTTTTTCTTTTTTTATGTATTGTTTGATTAAAATTATCTTCCTTCTTTCAGGAGGTAGTTTTTAACAGTGGATTTGAAGAAATTCAATTTCATAATATCTTTTATATTCTTGGGCAGGGAATTATATAGAACGATTCCCGAATGATATGGTCCTTTTTGGCAAAGAGTGGTTGACACTATGGGGCGATGAATATTATTACTATTGTGAGTATTGTGTTCCTTAATGAGACTGTTTCGTATGAAGCAAGGGTGACACTTCAGTAATTCAGTCTTAATAAACAAGACCATTTCATAAATATAAATGCAGGGAAGTGTTAAGATATTTAATTCCTTGAATAAAGGTTTACAAGAGTTTCGGGGGTGAGATTTACAAATTATCTGAACTATCCTCTTCTGAATTCTGAAAGTTTGAATACTCTGACCGGAATTGCCCCAGAAGGTAATGCCGTAACGTAAATGGAAGTAAACGTTTGTAAAATATACGCAATGGGAAATACGTGGACTAACAACGTTAACTAAGATTCGGAATGCGCAACACAATTTGCTTAATTGGGAATTAAGATATTCAACATGACAATTCCATTTGAGGCTGTCTTGAATATGGATACCTAAGAATTTTGTATTCCTAACAGTTTTTAATTGTGTTCTGTTTAAAGAAAGAGAAACCTGGGGTATAGATTATGTGATACTGTTGTGAAATGACATAGACACTGTTTTGTCAGTGTGAATAAGCTATATCAACATTATTTTCCAAAATAAATAAGACAAAATGAGAAAATAAAATACTTTTTCTGTAGAAAGGAAAAAAATATTTGCTCAAGGAAATTGAATTGATTCTACATGATTCTACTTAGCACATTACTGTTCATTTGTTTTTCAACTTGTGTTATTGATTTGCTCTCAGGGTTTTTCACATCTTAATCCAAAGGAGCTATGTTCCAGTGAACACGCTAGTGGGTTTCACCCCCGTTCATGCTATATGAGACTTCTCCTCAGTCAGGCCCCAAACATGATCCTAACTCCATCACCTGGCATTGACTGCAATGTTTTGCGAACCAATTGCTTCTTATAGGGCATACTGAGGACAGTTTCATATTTTTAAAGTAGTATGGTATGTGCAGCACAAATAAAATTTTGATTGTGCACACATTTGAGTCTAGGACTACTCAGAAACAACATTATTATGTGAGTATATTAAATGTGCTAAATTTCTACCACGAAGTAAGTAGCATATTGTCATAATACAATGATGCGGAAAATATTAAAGGAAAAATCACTTAAGGACTACTCATAATTTAGGCAAATGGGGAAAGCTCCTCTCCCAATTGTTGATGAGAAGTCAATCTGTATGAAACAATTCAGATATACATTGAAAATTTCAATATACAATTCAATATACAATAAAGCTCCATGCATTGCATTCCACAAACTGAACTTCATTTTAACGAATTATTTTCTTATTTGCTTTTAAATAAAATAAAATATCCTATGTTTTAACCAATAACAACTAGCAAGAAAATTTGTGAATAGTTAAAGCAGTCACACAATATTAGTGAAATATTTTCATCACTTTCTAAATAAAAGCTATTAATTGCAAAATTCAAATCAGATTTACAATGAATCACAAAGACTATTTACTTACTAGTTAACTATCTAGTTAAGGATAAATTTAATTTTCATTAAAGTTTGCATTAAGTCTGAATTGAATTTCATTTATTTTATAGTAATTGTTTTAAAAAATATTAGCCGTGTAAGATTGTTGATTAGTAGATGAGCTAAATTGAGTTTTTAGAAATCTTTTCAAAAATAAACACACATTTTTATCATTCCTAGGACTGAAAGCGTAGAGTCCCCCAAAAGAACAAAAATATTTAGTTCATTTTTTATTTTTGATCTTTTGTCGGAATATTTTAAGTTTTCTCTTGAAATGTGCATGAAGGTATGATGAACTGTTAATGAGCAGGTACAAAAGGAAACGTTTGGAGTTTTTCTTTTGGAATATGTTTTATTACGTTCACAACCAAATCGAACGAATTATTTTTCAACGAAGAATAGTCTGATAAAGTTGGTCGTGATTAACTCGAGAGTTTTCTTTACTCAATTATTCAATTATTTTTAGTATTTCCACAAGAAAAATCTTTCTGACTTTGACAACAGCGGTGACATCTATCGGACAAACGACAAAATTCGCTATGGTGCAGAGCATTGCCAGTAGAGTGCATTCCTAGCATTTTCTTCGCGGCGTTTGAAAAATCTATGGAATTCCACAGTAAATTAGGCTTATAAATGAGTAGATATCTTTGTAAATCTCCTATCCTTTAATTATGTGTTCCTCGTATTTTTACCTTTAAAATTGTTTATATTATCCATGTGGGTTACATTGAAGCAAAAGAATATCGAATATTAGTAAATTAGTTTTTTTTCCCTCCACGTGGTCATACGCAGTTTGTACTGTTTTTTGACAATAAATTTATATTTATATTAATAAAGATATTTGGTTATCAACTGCGGATTTGACGTAGAATGGCGATATGTGAATGAAGAAACGAGGGTGTAGGTGAATTAAAGGTGTTATTGGTCAATCAAAAATACTAAGATAAATTTTACGTGTTCCCAATAGTGTCTACTTTGGTTTGTACCGAACGGTGAGAGATGTGTCTCGCCTTATATATGCTAAGTAGCATAGTAATTTTTCGAGTATACTTGTAATCACGGTGTATTAAGAACTCTCCTTCATTTGCCTTCCACATAAGTTAGAACTTCGCGAAATGGCCAGTAGGCAAGTAGAGGATAGGGGTAGGTGCAGTAGCTAAGAGTGCTCGTCAGTAAGAATGATCTTAGCGAAGAAAGGAATTGAATTGGTCAAAGTGCTTTTTGCCAATAATAATTTGAGGCAATAAATTGTTTTCTAAGCATTAAAAATATTACTGCTCTTACTTTGACATTTACATTTTCAAGTAGGGGAATATTTCATTCTTTAAGAATCCTTTGAATCACGAAATAAGGAGGGATCCTTATTAAATGATACACTGGACGACACATTACAACATTTACCTATTCTTCTTGCAAGGGACTTAAGTCAACAAATTTAATCTTCACAGTCAGTTTCGTATTAGTATAATAATTTTGATATATATTGCGTTAAATATAATAATTCGCTCCTTGGCAATACTTTTTAGTGATATTCATTAAAAAGTTTGTCGAAAAATGAGCATTCTCGGGAAGAGTATATTTTACATCACTCCCTTTGCCATTAATACAATTATGAACTCTTTACAACTTCTATTTTAACTTCTGCCAATACGATTTATTGGGATGATATTTTCTTGGAGCAAAATGGTAAAATTTATTTTTACTTCTCATCATCAAAATTGTAGCATAGTAATAGTAGCATAGAACATAATATCCTACTCATTATTCAACTTTAATACATGGAATTTCTTTTTACTTTCCAACTACACACGCTTTGTATCTGCAAAATATAATATGAGATAAAACAGGAAACGACTAGCAAACATTTGAAACATTTCTCAACATTTTATACCATCAATTAAGTAATATATTTCATTAAAGAAGTATACTTACGTTTTTTGTAACAAAGGACTCTTGTTTTTTGAATATTAAATATATTCACTTCATTAAAAAAATAACTGTCCCATTAATTGTCGTAAAAAAATAACTTTGTGGTCCATATCACTCTGAATTCAGAGGTCCGTGAAGCCCGATAGTTTGGTGACCGCTAGGACCATACCACACAGGCAACACGACTGTTTGTTCTTAACGACATATAGACGTCGATGAGTGCAGTACCATTGCATTTTACTCCTCATCCGAATCTTTGTCGTGCTGGAACGACAACGGCCTTCAGATATTTGGTCACTTCTTGCCTTCAGTCGCAAGTGTGCCGGTCCCATTGCTACCAACAGCAGCAGCCATAGAAATGTTGCAACTTCATTTCTTAATATAGGCGCCGACATTTCTTTTATTAATATAGACAGGCGCCAGAGAACGGTAGACCTTATTGAAGCTTGCGCCGAGTTCGTCCTCGCGGTCAACTTACACACTTTTCAAGGAAGACACATTGTAAGCGTGAATTCTCTCGGCGAGAGAAAAGATGAGCTCTTCATTATTTCGAGGACGGAAAGTACCTCATAATTTGTCAGTGAAAGATTATCACCAAAGGCGTATATTTATATTCAATGAGAAAGTAACTGCATCTGTGGCGCTATAGTCAATCTACACAATTAGTTATGAAATTGCTTTAATTTGAAATTTGAAAATTGTAGATTTAAAGTTCATAACTTATGAGACTATGCGATCACCACTAGAAGTGTATGAACTCTTTATAGGGAAATGTATTAAGAAAAATATTTTTGAGGCAAATATTAATATATAATTATCTTAAAGATTAATTTGGATTTCAGAAATTCATATAACATTTATAAAATATATCTATCACGCATTAGAAAAATGAGTTTTCGTTACGCATTTGTATGTTAGTTAATAGCCATAGTTAGTTAAAGCAAAATCGAGATTTGTCCTAAATACGTTAATTAAAGACCTAATGACTAACCAAAATAAGATCTGGAAATAATCTATTCTTAAAAAAGAAATTCACCTCCCTTAGAGCCATCGGGGCCAATACTTCCTCATTCGGGCGGGAGGATTATTTAAGAAAGGAAAAGAGATCGGAACAATCTGACCTCCAGTGACCGCGGGGACGACCCATGGAAAAGGGTTGGGACTGGCCGCGGGGAAGAGTTCGACCGTTCCCATGATTAAATGTATAACACTAATTTCTTCTAATTACATCGTGATTGTAATGTTACACCTTACACCTTGTTAGGAGAGAGAATACATTATTAGCAATTTGATGCACGGGTTTCATCACTGATTGACAATAATATTTCATTATTTCTTTACTTACCTTCAGTAACCTGATATATTGGAAAAATATCTACTTGCTCGGCAAATATGGAATTGATATTCCAGGGGCCAAGATGATTAATATTTGCTCATTAATTTAGGGAGAAAATGTTTAAATTGACCCATTATCCTGTAGTAGTTCAAAAAGTTGTAATTTGAATATCGTTTATGCGTTTCCAAAATGTTTGTTTTGAACTTCTATCTTGGTTTTTATGACCATACTTTAATACGAAACGTTCGTTTTTTCATGCTAATGTTCTATCACAAAACATAAATCATAAGTCTAATTCAAAACAATTTTATACTTAATCATGGTATCGTGACACAGGGTCACCGAGAGGATAAAGAGAGGGTGGGGCAGAAATTGAATTTTGGGGCTCCCTCACCAACTTATCCCTTCTTCGAGCTCTTCCACCCCTAACCAAATCAGTAAGTCTACGTAAATAAGCGTGAAAATACTGAGAGAGTAGAAAATTTATCCTTGTGTGGAAACTTAACTTCTGAGTCGGATATTACAAATTAGTCATAATTTTTCTCCATTAGAAAGCTCATCAATTAGAAAGATATGCGTAGCCAATGATCTTGAGCTTTTCGATTCTTAGGGTCGAACTCTTTCAAGGATTCTTGGTTATTTTTCAAATCTTGGTGATAAACAAACCGTATCATTATTGTGCTTAAACATCTTAACGCCACAAAGTATATTCAAGAAGTCGTACTTGAACAGTACTAAAACGTGAACAATGTTATCTGAAACAGATACATTTCTTGGTCACGTGCGTGAAAACTCAGTACGCGATGTCATCAAGATTCCACATACTTTATAATATGTTTTTATAATCTTTATGAATGTTATTATATCAAAGATCTATTGTACCAAATCATTCATAACTTGTGTATTTATGAAATGCTAGCACTTCGCTTGGTGTTGCGGTATTTGTAGAGTATTCGCTGTATTTGGCTAAATATTTGACGAACTCACAAATATCACAAACATGCCATCTCACATGGTCCGAACACGCAAATAACACAATAATGCAGCATATGTTTTCTTGTACCAATGATGAACAGGATGTATTTGATATGATTCAAGAAATATTTGAGCTGATGAGAGTCAGAGTGGTGTAAGTCAAGAAAATTTTTAAAAATTGAGTTAAATCAATATTTAGTACCGTTATGCATTATTCTGTTTAGTTTTAAGGTGAAGTAAGTCAGTGATACATCCAGTGGCGGCTGGGAGCCCCACATCATTCTCATCCCAAACAAAACTGCCAAGATGTTTAGAACGAGAGTGGCGTAAGTCAATCGATCAATTTAGTTTGATGCAAACGTGTGACGCTAAGTGCTCAGTGGTGGTTTTAGTGCTATAATTTGGTTTATTACATACCAATTGTGGTATGAAGTCTTACATATTTGACATTGTCACAGTACATAGATATGAAACTGAAGTTCTAGTTTTTAGAACTGAAAAGTCAGAAAAATACTTCTATTGATATTTTGATGTCATGCCTACATTTATGGATTGACAATGGTAAAAATAGGGCTTTATATTTATAAAAACCTTTTTTTGTTTATTGTGAAAAGTTATGCTTATAAATCCAGGTGTCATTCAATAACTATAAAAGTGAGTAGGCCTAAGCGGAAAACTTATAATTAGTTACAACTTCCCAGTGTATCTGACTCTGTTGTATCAAGCGACGATGTAGATAGGGATCCAGACTACAATAGCGATGAAAGGTTTACGCCTTTTGACATTATGGTAAGAAGAAATAGATTACTTTCTAGTACGACGGTCTCAAATGTTCAGTNAAGGTTTACGCCTTTTGACATTATGGTAAGAAGAAATAGATTACTTTCTAGTACGACGGTCTCAAATGTTCAGTCCGATGAAAATAATGGTTTCATCGATCCACAATATACAGTTGAAACTAGAAGAAGGCTCAGAAAACCTGAATGCCATAAAAAAGCATTGCTAAAAACCTGAGAAATTTTAGGGAGAGATATATGAAAATAAATGGCCTCACA
>NNCF01132942.1:9688-26726 GCA_002313205.1 Laupala kohalensis
CATTAAATTTATGAGGGTTAGTTTTGGTCTTTTCCTTTTTTTTTTTACATCCCTCAAATTGCTTCCTTAGAAGCTGGTCCTCCGTCTTTATAAATCTGTTGTGTTTTTTCGTATTACGTAGATTCCAAAAAATATAATTTTGAAACCGGGAAAACTAGATAAAAACTGGCATTGTACGAATGAAGCGTCCAGCTTAAGTAGAAATCTGCGAGTGGTCGGGACAATGTGAATTAGGGGTGGAGGTGCAGATAGGATTCCGAGAAGGATGTTGAGCTCCCATCAGCCACCGGAGATCGCTTATAGCAAAAGTAGAAAACCAAAGTATGTCACTTACCCTGTAAAGTCCCTTGAGAAGGACAATGGAAAATATAAATTCAAGGTAGAGAAGAATGCAAAAAATTATTGCAAATTTCCATACATCTGTAAAAAATATAGTTAATAATTAGTCGGTTAATAATACAGTAGACTATGATAATATTTCCATTATGATATTTTTAAATATTTTCCATTAGTATGTTTTCCCCTTACATGAAGAGTTGAGCAGCAAGCAAAAATGTAATTACTCACTTCAACAATGTAATGAATCACCAATTCTGTTGTTGCATTAATAACTTGTTAAAATGCTAAGATTAAATATATATCCCATCAATGAAAAATTAATATAATTTTCTTACTGCATTTCACATTTCTGCTCACAAATTTCTACTCACCCCTACCTGGCCCGGGTTTTTCTCCGGTTTTCCTTCGGGTAGAGGCGGACTTTTTATAGTCTGACAGGTTCTTGCCTAGGGGAGGCGCTTATTGAAATAAAAAAATCTCGAATTGAGAGTTATTTTAATAGTTACGATTTAGAAACCACATTTTCTAAATAATGTATATTTTTTTATAATCCGTACTTGTGAAATAATTGTTTTGTGATTTATTAAATACAAATTTGTTGATATTCTTTTAATATTATAACACATACTGAACTACTTTCATTCTGATCTTAGGAGTGTGCTGAAATGTGAAATCCGCCTCTCCCTGAGGGCCCTTGATCGGAATTGATGGGATGGTTCCTTGCTTCCTTCCGGAGAGTAAATTTGTTTCTTTCCTCCACGTGCTCATACGCAGTTTGTAATAGCTTTTTTGACAATAAATATATTATTATTATTATAATTTGATTTTAGTACACATGTGAGAAATTTCAAAGCTGTAGCTTTATTAGGGATATTAGAAATTCAGATTGCAATATTACTCGTAAACAAAGAAATAGATTTAAAAAGAAAACGAAACATACAAACGAAATAATCAGTTCCTTCGTCGTCAACCCAAGCACTTCCTTCCTGAATGGTAAAAAGCGTCGAGTACAAAGCAGCACTCAATGATAATGTCTGGAAAAATAATTAGCATCATAAAGCACATGGCCAGAGAAGACGTAAAAATCAGACTTGCCTCACTTATATTAAAAGCTCTTTTACAACTAATATTTTAACTCTACTCACCACTGACTCAGTATTAGGCGTTAGTTAGTAAAATTCTTTCAGAAATAATTGCTTCAGAAATGGTTAAATACGTTCTTTATCAAAGATTAATGAAAATATTTTATAAAAAATAATTTTATAACTGTTCACAAAATCACGAAATTTGGGTATTATAAATAAATACTTTTTTTTAAATATGGATTTTGACATTTTCACGCGACTAGTTGGCACAATTTGTTCAGCTTTGGTTTCTTGTTTTAATTTTTTTAATACTTAGAAAGGAATAAAATATAAAATATCAGATTGAAACGTCTACTGAATCTCACGCGCTCTCTGATAACACCAGAAATGGTTGAAATGCCTGATGTGATTAATGACTGCTCTTCCCAAACAAATCAATATTTTTTCTTCATTATTATTTGTACTTAGAAAAACTCGTTAATATTTTATAATTANTATTTTTTCTTCATTATTATTTGTACTTAGAAAAACTCGTTAATATTTTATAATTAATATCTCCATTTCATTTGTGACTGTTTGGATAAAAATTCAATTGATATTATTCGGTTATTTCAAAATGTTGTACTCATGAAATGTCTCCGGTAAGATTACATGTAAAATAAAACTCATATTTTGCATTATAATGACAAATTTTATTAGATTATTCGAAGATACGAGTGTTTTTTAATAAAATAAATAAATACCAGCTTTCACCGGTTTTATCCAAGCAACCTTAAATTCGTTGTGTGATTAACACAGTAATTTACACAGATAAATGACGGAATCTTTTAAANTAATAAAATAAATAAATACGAGCTTTCACCGGTTTTATCCAAGCAACCTTAAATTCGTTGTGTGATTAACACAGTAATTTACACAGATAAATGACGGAATCTTTTAAACTCCGTCAATCCGTCGATACAAAGTATNACTCCGTCAATCCGTCGATACAATGTATCGCAGATCGAAACCATACCAAGGTTGATAAACATACGTTTCGTAATAAACATAGTTTTTTCGTGGTGTGCTGGTAACTAACAATTGCAAAGGAATCGGTTACGTCACGATCAATTCCCCCAGTCCCCTCCGGTGGCTAAGGGTGTCACAAAGTCACTCCGCGTTCAATTCTCGGCGGGAACAGAATTTGTAGCTTTTCACACGAATGTCCCAGTTCATAGAGCTGTGACTACTGAAAAGCGAATCCTCCTCCTCCTCCTATCCATCTCCTACTATCACTTCCACTTGTACCAAGTTGTTGGTAAACACAGCTAACCGGTCCACTTACTAACAACAGCTCGTACCACCCACCATCTACCTCTTATCGCCTCATGTAGGCAAGCTTCAATACACTCTACATTTCCCATTTACAAATCCTACAATATAAAAAGCTTCCCAGAGCTGGGGCGTCACTAGTGGAACTCTGCTCGCTTCGTAACTTCCATAAAACCGCCAAATTTTTAATTTGGAAACAGTTTTGTCTTTCATCAATATTAACCCTACTTCACTTGGAACAATCCTTGAAATACTTTAAATTTTTCCGATCAATCCACCTAGTACATTTTTTACACTGCGATGAATTCACTTATTAACATAGATCACTCACAAATATTAATACTGCAGCCACATATGCCACCGCCCGCGAAATGACAAAGGCGATACTCATCTTCTTGGCGACACGTCTGACACAATGGTCTATATCACAAGTCCAGAGATACGATTCTGCGCTGGAACGTCATCGATTGCTGACTTCTTATCAACGAGTTATCAAAGATGCGTTGCTGATGAGATAAGGAAAAGCTCAATCAAATGACTTACCGCACATGCTGTTCCTTCTGAATGATATTATTCCTCTTTCTTGCAGCATCTATTCATAAAATAAAACAAAAAGTCCACTTTTTGCTGTTTTTAACTTTTACTCCAAAGTCTTACTTCGTATCAAAATGAAATTATTTTATTGATAAATAAATAAATTTATTGTCAAAATTACAGTTAGAAACAGCGTATGACCACGTGGAGGACAAAGTAATTTACAGAAGCAAGCGAAGGACCATATCGTCCATTCCGAACGAGGGCCGTAAGGCAGAAGGGCGAATTGATAGGATAAGAATAAAAAGTTAGCTACGTATTATAATGCCAACATAATACCAACAAATTTCTATATAATAAAACTCAAAAAACTAGTTCACAAGTACTTAGTATTATCCGACTATAGATTATTCGGAATCTATAGTTTATGTATAATAACTATTAAAATAACTCTAAATTCGAGATTAATTATTGAAATATACCGCCTTCCTCCAGAATACCAGAATTATATTATATTTTTTATCACATATAAAACCTCCCCCGCAAAACTAAACATATTGGAGGTACATCGCGACAGTGATGTGGAGGGGGGGGCAACTGGAAATGGCGAGAATTTCTGTTTGAAAATCATGGTTTTACAACACGAATTTTATAAATATTATCTTTTAAATAAAATACATCAAATCATCAAATATAATCAACAATTAACAACACTAAGTAGTAACCAAATGTATTAATTGTTTAAAGTGGCAAAGTATGCCTTTATCTGTTGAGAGTTGAGGTCCAATGGGAGGCGGTTGTGGGATAATGTGGGAGCGACGATCAGCGATACGAGCAAAGAGAAGAGTGAAGCGGAGAAGCGAGCGGCGCGTTAATGCGATAGGAGTCGTCATGGACACGCATGCGCAGATGCTCAAAACCTCTCAGTTTGCGTTCAGCTGAACGTTCAACGTAACCTCACCAAATTTATTTGTTGAATTAATTTCCACAATCACATCGTCTGTTGTGGTTTCAAACCTTTTTACCCCATAATGCGACTTCGGTGGGCGTAACGTTTATCAGTTGCTCAAAATCCATCGCAGAAAATGCAATACAATCTCGAAGTCGCAGCAACAATGGCGACCCTAGCTTCGATAAGAGCACAGAAAGCGTACAAAAGGGTTTTCGTTGCTTTTAGGCAGAGTGTCCTACGTGGTCCACAAACGAGAGCGACAACTTCAAGTGACAAAAAGTGTTGCGTGACGTTGCCAGGTTTGAGTGTCCTGCGTTCAAGCCAGACGGCGTCGCGTAAAATATGAGGACGAAGAGGACCTAAAGGGGTCGTCTCTTGCGTACTACTCCTTTCAAGATTTCATTAAGAAACTTTTTTTTGTATCTCGAAATTTGCATAAAACCTATAAAGATTCGGACGAGATCACGATGAGATCAAGATCAACTTGATCATTCTTATACAATGAACTCTTGTATGATCAAGTAGGTCGTGGATAAAATGTAGCGTTTGACGCGCGACAAAACTCGAGCATGTTTGAAGTTCGAGCGTCGTCGAATGTCGCGCTTGTAGCGCTACAGTGACGCTGTCGCTCACGCAGGACAGTCTCGTAACTACAGGTGTGATTGAATCTTGTCGCTTGAAGCTGTCGCGCGCTGTCGCACGCGTTTGTCGCCCACGCAGGACACGGCACAATCAACAATCGATACGAGCGAAGAAGACGTACCAAAGGGTTATCGTTGCTTTTATCGTTGGTCGCAGCGCTGACATACACACTCTCGTATGACATCACGTGAAGGTTAGCGTCGCCGTTACTCTTCTCTTTCCTCTTATCGCTAATCGTCGCTCCCACATTATCGTATCCTATACTCACAGTCACCTTACTTTGCTTCGATAAATTCAATTTAAGAAAAAATAATCATGAACGGAAACGCACTATGTTTATTAGTTTATGCTATAGTTGGCTAGCCTGCTCCTGGCGAATGCGAATGCTCTCTCTCTCTCTCTGTTTCAGTTTAATCTTTCTAATTATTTTATTTTTCTCGAGTTTTGTGATTAAGTTGTTGTATTTAGTTCCTACATTTCTTGTAGTGTAAAATTTGTTTGTTTTGTGTGTGTTAAGTGGAACAAACATTAAAAACTTTTCCTAAGGTTTATCAAGCCTAACGGACCTAACATACATATTGAATAATTTTAGGCAAAATATTTGAGTATAACGCGCGTTCGTTAGAGTTGGTGCATGTAAATCATACTGCATTTGCAACGTTGTCGCGCCAAGACACGAAAACTATGGACTTGTCGTATCCATGATTTACATGCACGAATTCAAACTTCTTTGTTTGATTCCATTTCGATACAAATCAATGCAGTATGATTTACTGCGACATGATTTAACGTCTCAGTTCGAAGATAATATGAGTGATCAGGACAACTTATCTTCTGAAACTGATATATACAGTAAAGTATATTTAATTGAGTATAAAGCACTGAATCCTAAGGAATGATTTTTATACGTTTCATAAAAGAGATAGAGATAACAAATCTATAAAACTACTTTAACATCCGTGGAAAACGAGAGCATTATATTGAGTATCTCTTTCGAAAACGTCGCGAAAGAAATAATTGCGGAAAAACTAACCATATGGACGATTTCAGTTGATTTACGAATTGTGCACCGACGACCTCGAAGCAATTATGTCTAAAGTTCTCTTTCTCTTAACAGGTGTCGAATATTTCTTGATCATTGCATCCCGTCCGATGCAATTCGAAAACCTTCACCTCGCGGATTTGTTTCGAGACGAGAAAGAATACAAGGAAAATATTAATTGTTATTATTCAGATCAAGAGAAGAAGTTGGAGAAAGGTAAATTTCATTTCATTCCATTGTAGAATTTGAAATGGGAAATGTAGCGTGTTATTGAAGCTTATCTACATGGAGCGATAGGAGGTACGGCTATTTATTGTTCGTAGGTGGGCCGGTTAGCTGAGTTTACAACAACTTGACCTACTTGGAGAAGTTAGTAGGAGATGTTAGTAAGTGTTAAAATCATTTAGACTAGGAGGAGGTGGATAGGGAAAGGGGGGTTCACTTTTCAGTAGTCACAGCTCTATGAACTGGGACGTCAATGTGAAAAGCTACAATATTTTCTGGCCCCACCGGGTTTTGAACCCAGGATGACTTGGTGATGAGCGAGAAAGATATCAGCGTAGCCACGTAGGGACTGGAAAGGTAAATAAAAGAAAAAACACATCTCGTTTTCATTGGTGCAAATAGTATATGGTTTCAAGAGGTGGGAAAAGAATTTGAGGGAGTACAGTAGTCCCAAAGACATCCTATATACAAGTTCGAGAATACGTAACTTAAATGTTTACTCTCCTAATACGGGAACGAGAAAGTCATAGACTCCTGGAAAAAATGAGAGAGAAAAATTAATCTCGATGTCTTAAATAAGGAGACGAGGCGATGAAAAGTTCATAATTTCGTTGATATCGGTAACGGAAAAATGACCATCGACAGATACTGTCGGTAGTATAACCGACGCAACAGAACTCATTGTCAAAGGAGTCAAACGACAGTCTAAATTAATTATCAAGTTTGAAAATCACAAAATAATTCTGCTCAGCCAATATAAAAAATCAGTACAATGAATTAATAATTAATAAGAATACATAATAATAATAAATATATTGTCAAAAAAACAGTACAGACTGCGTATGACCACGTGGAGGACAATAAATTAATTTACTCTCCGGAAGCAAGCAAGGGACCATCCCATCAATTCCGATCAAGGGCCCTAAGGCAGTGGCGGATTCAAAAATTTCAGCAAAAGTTCCTAGATAAGATAAAAAGTTAGCTGCGAGTTATAATACATATATAATGTCAATATGTTTGTAATTTAACGCAAATATGTTTGTAAATTTACATGTACAAGTTATTATCGAACTATAGATTATTCTGAGTATAGTGTTTAAAAATCATAAGAGTTGAAAAAACACTAAATTCACGATTTATTGTTACAATAAACACGCCCCTAGACAAATCCTAGAGAACCTGTATAAGAAATCCGCCTCTACCCGAAGGAAAAACGGAGAATAGTAATTTTAAGAATGTAACAATTATTCTTACAGAGAATGTGAAACAGTTAACTTAAAATACCTTAAACAAACTTTGAAGAGATCTCAAATATAAGTCTGGAGCAATATGATTTGATCCCAATTCTCATTAAAGGCCTTCCGGCATTCGTAATCAAAGAGCCTGTCAGCTGAGAGAACGTACTCACCACTTGAACACTGTTCGCTTACGCACTGTCCTGCTCTCCGAGCTAAACAAGTTCTTTATTTTTTATCGTCTATAACACGTTTATTCCAATTCATTCGATGAACTTCACCAAAACGCCCGTCCTCACTTTTCTTTCGAGCTAACGCTACAACGCAACCGCTCAACCTCCCGTTTCGATGGCAAACGAACAGATGAGAGCAATGGCTAGCATCCAGAACTACGTCATAGAAAGCTCTTTCTGTTTCCATTTTAAATAGAATTTCAATAATCGTGTTCTTTCATTTATTGGACTTGTCTTTATTTAGAAATCGAATTTACAAGAAATTAAAAAAAACTTTTTCGGTAGTAAGCACAACCCACTCTACCAGACTACCCACGCCGTACGAAAACATTTTCCATTATTTCTTTTCAAGAAATTTATTCCACATTTTTATTCCAAAATTAATAATCCATTTTTATTTTCGTAAAATGTGCCTTCAATTTGTTTCTCCGATACTCTATTTCATGATTTACTTCATCCTGTTTCCTCAATTTTCTGTTTTTATATGTGTAATAACCTTTGTTTTTAAATGTTTTTATATGTGTAATAATGCAGAGGAAGAATAATGACTGATAGGTAATAAAAAAGTTTAGGACGTAGTAATATATAATTTTGTTCTACGTACGTCTGTACACTTACTCCAATCCATTCGGTCGGAGTGAAAAATTACATGTTTTGTCAGTGAAGAATATAGATGTGTAATAGAGTTGGTGCAAAGGCGAAGAATGTAGACGCTTAATATCGGGGGAGGCAAAGATCGACACTTCCCAGTTTTTCACGAACATGAGGCTTGGACGTAGTAAGGAAGGGAATTAAAATCCCCTCAATACCAATCAAAGGCAGAGAGTTTACTCCAAGGCAACATGATGACAGAATATTTAAATCATTTAATGTTTTCGAGATTATAATTGTACTTTTGGTTGAAAAATATGTACTGTAAAAGTTTTATTAAATAATCGGAATTATTCCCGATATTCATCCATTGTCGGGGATAAGAGTAAATTAGTAAAATTTTGATCTTAAGATCGAGTTGTAGACCCTAGTAGTTGCGGTTTGCGTCCATTTGTCCGAGAGTCGTTCACATCGACCGATCCGCAGCAAGTGGCCCCGAGTGACAGCGGCAGCATTGCTGAGAAGTCGTGAGTCACAGTGGCTCTGCCTATATGGCGGAAGAAGCGTTGTTCTAGAGCAAATCCTCGTCATCTTTTCATTCTGAATGGGAACTATTTGTATTATTTTGTAGATAGTGGTATGTCATTAAAAAAAAACACGTCCCCATCCTGGTCCGGGGTTTTCTCCGCTTTTCCTTCGCGTAGAGGCGGATTTTATATATACAGGCTCTCCAGGTTCTGGCCTAGGGGCGACGGCCTATTGTAATATTTATAGTTATTTTAATATTAACAATTAATAAATAATAATTCCCGAATAATGTGTAGATCGATAATCATACGTACTTGTGAAATAACTTTTTTGTATTATATTACATTCAAAGTTGGTATTGCTGACAGTATAACACGTAGCTGACTATTTCTATTCTCGTCTTAGGAATGTTCTGAAATGTGTCTGTGCCATTAGTGGCGACACATCAGAAAAATAAATTTATATTTCAACGTAATAATCAAATGATAATCAAATAATCAAGTAAGTGAGATATTTGATAGTTGGAGTAAATATTTCTCGACACTTTAGTTTAGAGCACAAGCAAGTATTAGTGTTTTATAAAAAGATCTATATCAGCACAACAATTTAACCTAATGATCGCAAAAACGTCAAGGGTGTAGCATAAAATTAATTTAAGAAATGCGAAATTTTTAATAAACGGTCATTGCCGAAGATGTATAACATTCCGGATAATCGGAGGTCGGACTAAAGAGGTTTTACTGTGAGACAAATATAGAAACAGCTTGTTTACTGCAAGAAGCGACGAAGTTATTTTCGTGTCACGAAAGCGTGTAAGGTTCTTTGGAAAAGCAAAGAACGTGTGAAATCGAAGTGCTGTCCACTTGCCCCTTTATTGTATTGAAAAGAAAGAAACCTTACAAGTACAATTCAAGAACAAAAATTCTAGTTTTATATTTCTCATAAAAAGAACTCAGAACTGAAGTTTTAACACTCTGTAGAACATAAAATAACTAAAATTACAAAAATAATCATATGAAAATAAATGGAGTAATTCTAACTTTCGAAATAATTCACATCGCTTTCGCAAAGTCGGATTGATCGCGACAATTAGTTTTCGTTGTTGGCTTATTTTAAAATCCTGGTTGGTGTAGAAAACCCCGTCCGCACGCTCTGGAGAAACGCGGCGATATCCAGGGAAACCCAGACATAATGCGACCTTACATGAATTTGATACCAATTCATTGACCAATAAAATACTTGAACTAATTCACACGAAGGAATTTCCCAAAGTTTAAGCGATAAGCACTTACGAACAAAAAAGTAGTCCTTTCAAAACGGATTGATATATTTTATGATGCGATAGATATTTATCGACTACAGTTTATCAACACTCTCTAACGACATATTTAGATCATCAAGCGATGATGACAGAACTATGGGATTTACTTTTGAACAAAAATTCTAAGTTTAGCGACATACTACCTAGCGTACCGGCACTGATTAGAACTGATACAAAAAAATTGACTGAGGTCATATTAAATACGGAACTCCGATTTCTCCCCCAATGAATTGTTCTTAATAATCCACCTAATTTACACTCCTAAGATTCATATTTCACTTGCAGTTGTATTAATAATTAGGCAGTGAAGAATCACAGCATTTTGAAGATTCGAGGAAAATTCTATTTTTACGACGGTGAATAAAATTAGTCTCCAATCTAACGATGGTTTCACACATTGAATATACTAGTGCATAATAGTGTTGTACTTGAAACGTTCTTAACTAGTCACCACAGGAGAAGACTGAAAGAGAATGGTTAGTGGGTTAGTGGAGGGGGCGATCTAGGAGATTTTTCCACAAAGGCTATGACTATAGTCGACGTCAAAACTTCGTTGTTGGTTTGAAAAAAGGGGATTTCTTGCTCGCCGCAATAGCCATGAACGTTCAATCTAATGACGATTGTGTCTGAGAAAACAATTTACTTTTATGAAACAAATGAAAAGTGATATATGGAAAGTAAATAACTCTTTCAATATTTGGTCAAGGAAAACGTAATATTTATGTTAAACACAGAATAATCACGAATTCACGGTACAAACTTTAAGGTTGGGTACAAGACTCTGCAACAATCATTTATTGTATAGGACTATATGAGCGCAAGTGACGTGGTGAGGCACAAAGAAAAGAAAGAAAGGAAATACATGATCTCGTTGCAGGAATATCCGTAGTTGCTGCACATGCGCGTGAAATTCCTGACATCTTTGAACGTGTAAATGCGCCAATCGCTCCACCGACGCGGTCAAGTGAGTATCACCGTTGGTGGACGCAATTTTGAACAATTATTGTATACACTCCACTTGACAAAAACGCTGTCATAAACACTGTGTGTATCCTTTCATCTCTTATTTCTTGTGTTTACCTCACCGCGTCACCTGCGCCCGTACATTCCTGTAAATAAATGATGTTACAGTGTCCAGTACCAACCTTTAAAAATTGTATCGTGAATTCGGGATCACTCTGTATAATACAAGATGACCCGACACGTTATTATTTTTAAATATATTGGGAGAAAATTATTTAAAACTAATTAATCGTGTCAAATTCAGTTTCTTCTTGACAGCAACAGACAAAAATGTTTGCTGGAAAAAATATTCTCAATTAAACGTTAGTATTAGTTCAAAACTAATATTCATTATCGTAAAAAATATTATGAATATTATCAAAAGTTGACAAAAAAGTTCTCGTTAAAACGTAATTGTTAAAACGAGATCGCTGTGCGTAGTTTGAGAATCTGAGGACACTATTTACTTTTCTATCATGTCCATCATATGATATACAACCTGCTTATGACATAGGAAAGATAAGTACCGAAGATATGCAGAAAGAAAGCTTATTAGGTGGTGTGTCATACAGTGGCGCCACAACTGGGGGAGGGGGAAGGTTAAGACGACGATAGCAACCACAGTATTGAAATAGATATCAAAATGGGTAAAAAAATTTGCCCTTCCAGAGTTTCCATAAATTTTTATTTGCTTGTTTCGTGTATTAACTTTCTATTACATATTCATAACATTGTCATTATTTCAGATCAGTTACTCTCGCGCCTCTTCCAATATCGACAGCTTCAGAAAAGCGTTCTGTAAAAAGTCTAAAAACGAACCTACAACGGAGAGTCATTAAAACTCATGACTCATAAAGTATCATCTACATTAATATGTCCCCTAGATCTACAAATGTCCCCTAGATTTTTCGTTCCTCGTAGAGCAAACCATTCAAATGAAGTATCGTTCATTGAAGCATTATTAGATGTGTTAGCGATTTCCTATTATTTCGTCCTTCTCCTTCTCGAGAAAACTGCATTTAAAATTCAATCGTGAAAATACGCTTATTGACTCGTTTATAGAAAACGATGTATCTTTGCTTCTTGATTACTGATCAATGAAAGTATGGTAAGTAAAAAAAGAATATTCGTAGAGAATTGCACATTGTGTATTATGATACACCAATCATAACTTTGCTGATGTACTTTTTACATTGTGTAAGGTTGTACATGAATCCGAGTAAAACTTGCCTACAACTATAAAATATGGGAGAAAGTACCTATTCAGGCAAATAAAATAGTCGTGCTACTTAAAAGTAAACATTCGTATGTTCATACCGATATAAGTTAATTTGTTTCCTTGTAATCTTATTGCACGGATTGACCTAGTTACTCAATGAAAACGATGGTTATTTTCATCTACAAATGAAATAATCATTGAAGTCGGAATTTTCGTTTTAGTTAATAATCTCTTTGAAGAATATTTTTCCATTCCGGAAAGTTCATAACCAAATCGAGTTCCTAGTCTCAATTTCAAGGAGAACAGTTCTTTCCACGAAAACGACAGGACCATAATGTTGGCCGACATCCCCTGCTGCACAACTCCTAACTCATTTCCAGCGACAACGGAAACGAGCTATTATACGTTTCTGTACTCGATCATACTTTATTCACTATAAAATACCCATAAAATAAATAATTTTTGCAACTTTCTTTGAATTTGTGCTATTGATGGAGCATCGTCCTACACCACCAGACGTCTTCTGCCACTCGTATTTCACTTCAGTGTCTGAAGTATATATAAATATACCGTAGATTTTTTAGTATATGTTTAATTATGTGTAAAACTTTTAATTGTGTATCATCTTTATAGCTAATGATAGCATCAACATATTATTGACCTCACGGATATTGTGACAAAAATTGATTCATGACGATGTAGGAGAAAACAAATTTAAAAAAGAGAAATAATAATAATATGTTTAAAAATGATTCATTTTATTACTAAAACCATTAAGCTACATCACCATTAAAAATAATTTCAATTCATTCCTCTCTTCTGTTTATTAGTATGTTGAATACAAAAATATATGCATTTTAATATTCGATTGATTAAATACATATCACCCTTAATTTTCAATTTTCAAGAGTAAAAGTAATAAAGACCAAAAACGTGGTGACACATGTATTGTTCATAGGAAGACAGTGCATCCAGGTAAAAATTTTTGGTGGTTTATTTTTTATATAGAACACACCGAGATAATGACACAAAATCAAATATGATTCCTACTTACGAATATACATAAAAATATTCTTGTCCAGTTATATTTTTGAGAGATAATTGCTTCAATTTTATTTAATAAAAATTAGTATTAGTTCTCAAACGAATGTTAATGTAATAATTTTTCTTTTATCGTAACAACGTTAAATTTAAATATTTATGAAATTATTTATTTTAATAAATAATAATACTTAAATACACGCATGACTTTATCATAGGTCAAGAAGCTACGTAAGTTATAATACGAATTTGGTTGTTTTTCACATCTTCTTATATCGTGAAACGTAATACAATATTTATAAACCGAAATAAATGTAGGAGCACATGACGTGTAAATGCAAATTTAATTAATGTAAATCAATACCGGAAAAGAGAAATCACATTGTCTAAATAGCACGACATTTACACATTTTTATTTGATATAACACATGACGCTAAATTATATAAAACGTGTTTTATTAATCGTTTTCTAGAATTTTGTCTGGAATACCAGAAATGGAAATACGCTCAAGCTGTGCTTCTTAATTTCTGGACATTTAATCCCTTTAAGTTACTAACCAATGGCGGTTCAAGGGATTTCATACTTTTTTTAATACTTCAGCCAAAAGCCTACTATTACGAATATTGTATAGACGCATGAGATATCAAAAACTCAGGTAATTCCAAGGAAGGCGTTCGAATAGTTCTTTTTTGACTTGATATACCCGGACAATACTATTCACGACTTTTCAGATGAAAATGGAGTTTTAAAATTATGATTAGGTTACACTTAACAGTTGGAACACTTGAATTACTCATGAAAGTGGTTGTGCCGTTGTTTTTGTAAACAAGAACAGTCTACTAACAAAACAAAAAAAATGTAAGTATTCAAAATTACGACGGATAATTAGTTCTTGAGACCGGTCTTATTTGACTGTTGTCGACTCAAACGTGACGTCAAATGATGCCGATTGATGTTAGCTATATTATTTTAGTTTAATTTTAATTCTTAATTTTTAGAAACTAAATGAAACTATTCCAATGGTTTATTTTTGCGCTGTCAATGTAATTTACAAGAGTTGCTTTTGTGAAGATATTTTTATAACAGTTTTTCTAGACCTCTTAAGTAGGACACTTCAATCTATAATGGTTATAGGGTTGTGGATTTCGTTAATATATTTTTACCCGGGTACTGTACATGAGAATGTTTTGTTTTATTTCTGTACATTGCCAACATAATTATTACGAAGCTGTTGGAAGGGACTACCCCGTAGCGGGCTTAGTTCCCGTCCCCGCTCCAGAGGCCGCCAGACGCGCTTCTGCTTCTTCCAGGCGTCTCACGTGTTCTCCTGTGGGATCCCACTTCTGCTGGAGCTCTGCCCACATGTCTGGATACCGCTGGCGCAACACTCTCACGACGTTCAAAGCGATTTCCCTCTGTCGTGGTGAACATTTGGCGCAGCGGGTCGCCAATGCCTCGGGGAGCACACCTGTGGAGAGATAAAGAGCTCTCAGTGACAACTCGAGAATAGAGTCCTTTATATGTGGAGAATCAACAAGTCACAAAAATTCCAAGGAGAGGAGATTCTCATTTACTGAGCGTGCATCATCATCTAAGAGGCACATAGGGTGACCAAAATGGCCGCCCCTTGTTTTTGTTTACGTTCCTTTCTCATAAGAAAGTAAAATGAATTTAGTGACTAACGTATCGTAACTCGTAAGGTACTATGTGCTTCAGAGCGACTAGGCTTAAGTACCCCCCCCCCAATTTTTAAATAATAGTTTGAACCATTCTCTGTCCAGTGGTGGTGAATTTTCATTCCCTTACGGCGCAAAATTTTTAATTATTTGACTTTAAATTACTATGGGCTTATACGGAGAAACTTCCGCGGGCTTTTTTTTTATATTCTGACGAAAGTACCGGTTTAACAAAACAAAAAAAACTATTAAAACATGGCAAATATTAATAGGAACGCAATGGTGTTAAGATTTTCATACCTTACGGGGTATTTTCAGAAATAATTCACCAATAAACTGGGGAAAATTACTGTTCTAACGGTAATGGCAGCCTGATTACACGTGACTGAAGACAATGCGATCTGTATCAAAGAAGGAGTCACACGACGGTCTAAATTAGTTATCAAGTTTTAAAATCACAAAATAAATGTTTTCACCCAATATAAAAATATCTTTAAAATGAATTATTAATTAATAAGAACTATTTTGGTGAATATTTCCACATTTCCTGAATAGTTGGCAACTTGACTTCAGTCAACGCGCACATAGTACCTTAACGTGTTCTGTCTTACTGTAAGGAGACCAATACGGCCGTCATCTGTCTTGTTCCCACCGTGTGGTGGGAGATTTTTCAGCGGAATTAATCATGTAGGAAGATGTGACGTCCATGTCACTTCACTCTAATATAAAGCTATTCCAAAAGAGTCGCAGAAGAAGCGAACCCAGTCGGCAACCCAACATCTCACCTTCCCGATTCATGCACCCAAGTCGTTACGTAGAAGAGCAGGTCTCATAGCCTGAACCCCGCCATAAGAAATAATAATGATAAAGAAATTAAACCGGGGGAAAATGCAAGAGACAAAAATGTAAAGCGGAATTTCTCACGACTTCCGAAAGGCCAAATGCAACTATTAATAGTACCTAGTACCACGTAGATACTTGTCATGTGAACAACAACGCTACCCCCATTCGGTGTCGTTGGTACTCAGGCAGCGTTTCTTCGCCTTCTAGTGTTCATTGAAAAGAAGCCAGAGCCTTGTGGGTACGTGAGATACAAGGAGTGTGCTACGAGAAATTTTGCGCAGCGAATTTGAGCTGTATGAAAAAATACGGGCTCACAGGCTTAAGACGTCGCTGGCATTTCCCTTCCCTTTAGCACATTACGTGAGTAGTGCGAGCGTTGAATGCAGCTGACGCTAATATCCTAACGCGGTATTTTTTTGTTCCCGATTGTCAGCGGAAAGAATTTTCGGCGATAACATCTGACAAATTTAATTTTTTTTCAACCTAGGGACCCTATTACATTAGGTAACTAGTGGTGTATAACTGATTGCCGAGAGTTGCTGAGGCCGTTAGATAACATTGTTTATCCGGGAGCGTAGTACACTTTTTACAGATTTCTTGGGTCCTAGAATATGTTAATAAAACTTTAGGTACGCATCAAAAATATATTTTCCCAAAATCGTAGTTCTTTTACAATTTTTATATTTCATACTTCTTTAAGTGGTCCGAATAGCTTTGAAAACAGAAAATCATAGCCCAAAGTCTACACCTTAAAGATATACCTTAAAGATAACATAATTATATTTCAAAAATTAGCAAAACACATGTTTTTAGAATCTTACGCTCTCAACGACACGTTAGTCATTGTAAACTATTAAGAGTGAATATCTTGGATGTTTTTATCAGACAAAAGAATCTGATACATAGAAGGTCTGGTTATAGTGTACACAACCGTGCCATTTTCATCCTGGTATACATTTTAGTTCTTTGAAATTAAATAGTTCCATTAGCAAGAAAAGAAATATTCACACTCAGATAAATCACTTATTAACCATAGTGGAATAAGACAGGTGTGCCCGTCCCGACCATGCGCATTGCAAGCCAAACATACACAAGACATTTTTCGGAGCGTTTCGCTTCATGCCTACAATTCAATCAAACATATTACACAAATCTGTACAGCACCTTTAACTTCCGACTCAAAAAATGTCTGGCGTTTCTTTGGTTGGTCAACGTCCC
>NNCF01132942.1:26902-40253 GCA_002313205.1 Laupala kohalensis
TACTTTAAGTTCAGACTCATTTGACACGAAGAATATATGAATGCGTAAGCAATCCATTCGCTGAAATAAAGTCAACGCATTAAACCAAGCCGGACAACGGTACTTCTTTGCCATATAATGCATGATCCAACCTGGAACTTGTATGAAGCCATGGAACCGCAACTTTAGCTTCCCACTCAAAAAATGTCTCGCGTTTCATTGGTTGGTCAAAGTCCCTTCCACCTCGATGCGCAATGGCACACCTTGCGGTATTCCACTATGCATATTAACAACAAACCAAGGCACTTGATCAAGGCCATCTATACAGGTAAGGAATCCGTATTCCACGTGCCACCCTGAGACCAACGGAAGTCACTTCGGATGAATCACAGTTGAGGTCGTGGAACAAGCATGCGTGTGCTTAGAAACTACCTTTAAGCGACCACTAAGGGAAATGGTCCTTTGTTTTCGGCATTTGTCCTTATGACACGTACTTCACACCGCTATTCATTCGTGCAATGTCTTGTTTCAGGACACCTAAAAGACACTATGTAGTAACATTGTCGACCCTTCTTGTAGAAGACATTTTTATCACACCATTGTAGTAGAACTTTCAAAAAATATCTGAACAAAATTTCTAAACTATTTTCCTGCATGTTTGTAGTGTGTCTTTTTATTCATATAAATTTAGTTGTATATGTACGCAACCTTGGCACTTTGGTTGTGTACATTAATTCTGTAGCCCCATCCCAGTCCGGGTTTTTCTCCGGTTTTCTTTCGGATAGAGGCAGATTTTTTATAAAGACTCGCTAGGCTCTTGCCTAGGAGCGGCATCTATTGAAATAATTATTCGTGAATTTAGTGTCATTTAATGGTTACGATTTATCAACAATACTTTCCGAATTATTTGTAGTTAGATACGTACTTGTGAAATGACTTTTTTGTGTTTCATTAAATACAATATTTGTTGGTATTATGTTAAAACTATAACAGGTATAGAACTATTTTTATCGTTAGGAGTATGTTGAAATGTTAAATCCGCCTCTGCCTTAGGGTCTTTGATCGGAATTGATGGGATGGTCCCTTGCTTGCTTCCGGAGAGTATATTAGTTTATTATCCTTCACGTCGTCATACACAGTTTGTAACTGCTTTTTTGACAATAAAGTTTATTTGTCTACTAATTAAACTACCCCTTAATTACTCTTTTAGTCTAGTATTGTTTTTCATTAATTCAACGTAACGACATCGTTTTTTCTACCCTATGTCTAGCGATAAGAGTTTGTGAACATAGAAGGAATTGGATAAGAAGGACAAAAATTGTGTAATAGTTGATCACATTAGTACTTTTCAATACCAACGTCCGGAGATTTATTAATGACTTCCTAACATCATAGACCAATGCATTATCATAAAACATAGATCCTTAATTTTGCTGACACATTGATGTACTAAATAGCTTTCTCAAGCAACTCATGATGAATTAAGATCTGACTTGAAATCTTGAGGGTTGTCAAACGTTCAGGATACGTGGCCCTTCTTAAGCCATACCAAGAACACAATTAGAAATCTGAGTTCGAAAATATTTCTTCTCCGAACACGAAAAAAATAGTTTGAATGAAGTTCATTTCTTCATACTATTCCCAAAGAAGTGAGAAAGAGATATAATTAAGAGAGGAGTAGGTAGATGATTTAAAGTTGTGGTTAGTGATTAAACATGATATACCACATAAAATATTTATCATAAATAGGTATCATGGCTGGGGACTCTGAAAAGAATTATTGACTCTGTCCGACACTGAGAGAAAATCAATAACACCACCTCACAAAATTTTGAAATGTCGAGGTTTGAAAACTTTTGTTATTTTATGAACTGATCTAATTCAGCTCTAAAATCCTCGGAAGAAGGTAGGGAGACCTTCCGGGAGAAACCAACCTTGTCCATTATTTTCGAAATTGATATTTTATCGCCATATGTTAGCTTAGGAGGAATACTGCATACTTGTGGCTCCCAAACAGAGAAGAGTCAACTCAGTCTCGTAGAAATGAAGGCGAATGATAGGAACCTATAGGGAAGAACCAATTTAGTGAAACGTGATTCTTCAGTTCCTGAAAAAATTTGTTTTTTGGACAAAGTTGGTATTTCCCCGAAGGTTAGAAGAACTACAAATTTCTTTGTAGCATGAAAATAATTATAATAATTACTCAAAAAAGCATTAGAAATGCACCCGGTTCCACCAATCGTCGTCAAATAGTTTGACAATGATCGAATCACTAATGTACAGTTAAAATGCGTTTGAATACGTTACCATCATACGCCACTAAATGAGTTTGTTTACGTTACCAAGAAAACAATAACAATGAGTGAAAAGAATTTCTTAGCACCCAATGTAGAGTCGTGTTTTATTGTGTGCTATTGTCAATCTTTTTTCAACAATCATAAATGCATCAAAGTTAATTCTTAACAGATCGTCAAATTTAACCAAATATTAAAGAGAAAAGCAAATCATTAGAAGTAAATCAGTCGTTAAATATTTTGAAGCGGGTCAAAGAGATGTGCGTAACTCGTTTTGACAAATAAATAAATGCATTTATTGTCCAAGATATTCTTAAAAAGTTCGTATAACGACTTGAATGACAAGAAAAGAACTCTCCGCGGAAGTAAGCAAGAAACCATCCCATTAATGCGAATTAACGATCCAAAAGCAGTGGTATATTTAATATTCCTACACCCCGAGGAAAAATCATGGAATGCACCCCCTACCCAAAAATAGTAAGTAGTTTATATATTATTAACGTAGCAACATAAAATCTATAATTATTCCGAAAACATGATCAAATAAATCGTAACTATCAAAATACCAGAAAAGTCTAAAGTAATAATAATAGTAGTTTAGAATCCTCTGTCCACTTCTGGATCCGAACCTAGGAATTTAACTTCATAAGATAATAATGATATATGTAAATATTGCTACTATTACCACTGAATAAATTTATGTGGATGCTGTTTTTCTGATCAACATAAGAAAACACTTTGGTTACGTGTGCTTCGCATATCATAAAAAGTTACCAGGACAGTAATACTTTATTTACGAAAGCACCGGATAAGGACTAAAATTGTAGCTGAATCGTTGGGTTGTTAATTAAAGTCACTGTCTATAAAGGACCGATAAAATTTATAACTTCATAAGATAATAATGATCTACATAATGTTCTACAATGTACAAATACATCTCAACTCGAAGAAAAACTGGGGAAACTCCCGGGCCAGGCTAATAAATCGTAGCTATGATTAAAATTCAAAATGTTAGATTCATAATAACAATATTATTAATAACACTACAGCCCCGAGGCACAAGCCTATTGAGTCTACATAACTTCATAAAGGAGCATACACACAGGGCTAGTGAATACCGCTTTTCAAGGTCTCTTCGCGACTCCACACAGTAAAGTACATCTGGGTGAAACCTGGCCAAAAGTATTTTATCCCAGGAATTTGGTGAATTGTGTCAAATAAAAAAATCTAAATATGACATTTGTATATATACATATACACGATTACGAATTAAATAATGAAAGACCTACCACCTTCTATGGACGAACAATATATACTTTGCGATAAGAACTCACAACTTTTCGACTTCGTTTTAAGTCGTCGTCAGGTGATTTATTTAATTTGATTATAAAATGGATGTTAATTGTAGTATAAATGATTATTCGCCATAATCAATCAAATTCACGGAATAAAATACTTTTGGACAGATTGCGCCTCAATGTACTCTATTGTGCGGCGTCACGTAGCGGGGTTGAAAAGCGGCGTTTACTAGCCCCGTGTATATTCCACTTAAGATATTAATGATGTACGTAAATAATTCTAACAAATATGAACAGGTCTATACCCGACGGAAAACCGCTGTAAAACCCGGTTAAGATGTAAAACTCGAGTAACCGATTTCCTCTCCAGTATATAAATAAATAAATTTATTGCCAAAAACGCAGTACAAACTGCATATGACCACATGGAGGACAATACACTAATTCACTCACAAGCAAGTTAGGAACCATTCCATCAATTCTGATCAAGGACTCTAAGGCAGAGGCGGATTGAAAAATTTCAGCGAACTCCTAGATAAGATACTACGTGTTATAACACTAATAGAATGTCAACAAATTTGTAATTTAACGGAACAGTACTTACGCTTCAGTTCTGTTCCTTGTGGCGGACATCCCTTCCTCCCCATCAGACATTCCACGTAGTTCTTAACCAGACGCCGAGACGCCAGAATCTGATCCGTATCGATGGTATCGAAGCGGGAGGTGTAGCTATCATCGGCCTCCTGCTTGGTCGATGCACCGGCCGCTGCAACAGCCGAAACCACCGCGCAGAGAAGAGCCAAAACCAGGAGGCGTTGCATCGCGAGACGGTCTGCAGAACTCGGCACCCTCGCACGGAGACTAAGTACGCGAGATCCTCATGACGTCAGGAGACCCTGAAAACGAGGATGACGATGGGTGGGCGTGAGCGTGTTGCCAATGCGGAAGCGATCAACGGCGTCGTCTTTGATGCTGGTTCAAAAAAAGTTCATTAAACCAGTGTATCATATCTTGAGTTTAGGTCACAATAAATACATCTTTCATCAGATCGCCAACGTTTCGGATAAGTGGTTGTAGTGATATCGTTGGTGAGGAGGAGGTGGATTTATATATTCTATATTATATTATTCTATAGATAGATAGAATTTTTAAAACTTGTTCTATGCAAGTATATATGTCCTGAAGACGATTTAATAAAAATCGAAACGTTGGCGATCTCAAGAAGGATGTATATGTTGTGTTCTAAGCTCAAGATTTCATGTACTTATTGATACACGTGGTCAAGAATTTCGACTGATTAATTTTTAAAAAATGTATAAAAAGGCGGAAAAATGTATCTGAAACGCTGTGCAAGAGAATTTACTCTACCAATTCAAATGCAATAAACAGAGAAAGCTGTCATAAGGATTAGGTCGGGATCACACAAACAAACTACTTAACTTGCCCACGTTTCGGATATGTTTATCCATTCTCAGGGTTTGTTACACATTTCCGAAAATTTCAACCGCAGACATTCGCCCACATTCTAAACTCCATCCATCACTTTATACAGCACATCCTTCTCACTTTATGTATCAAAAAGGCAGGAGTGGTAAATAGAGGTTTGAATGAAGACGAGTGTCTGTAGAAGGGGGTTTCAGAAATGTAACAAACTCTGAGTATGGATAGAACATATCTGAAACGTTGTCAAGTTCTTTAGGTTGTGTGTGTGTAATCCCGACCTAATCCTCAAGAGAGTTTTCTTTTAATATTAAGTAGTCAAGAATTGTATAAATTCAAAATCAAAGATTGTGGTCCGCTGCTTCAGGAGTTGATTTTAATCATCCAGGTAAGTACGCATAACTTTAACACATCCGACTATTTTTTCACTTCTAGAATATAATATTGAAGGTCAACAGGAGTCTTGCACCAAAAATTAGGGTGGCACAACGGTTAGTTCCTCGAGTGCCCGTAACGCCGGTTCGACCCCGTCTATAACCTCTCCAAATTAGTAAATAAGGATAATAAATTTTCTGTGTGTTTGAAACTTCGTTTTAGCATTTACTTGCATTGAATGTTATATTGCTTGAGTAATACTTGAAATCAAGCGAACAAGCGAGAAAAATGGATTATGCGAAATAAATAGCAAATCTGTTAAAGAGATGTAGTACTTAAACGATTTTAACCACTGACACTATGATAAACATGGGGTGATCAATATTTGAAAACCGTTCAGTAAGATATAATTTAGATAGCTTTTCAAAAATTCTTTTTTCTCCGCCACCAAATGCTTGATTTTAAATACATATTTTTAATAAAATATTCCGCGAACAATATTGTAAATAAACTAGTCCTAGAACGAGTCGTGGAGACCTCACCTGTACCGGATGGTCCAGATTGACCCAAACTACTTGCACACCATATATTGATATGTTTATATACATAAGACTAATATATAAATAAATTTATTTATCCCAACGTGGCTCGAATTTTCCTCAGCTTTTCCTTCGGGTAGAGGCGGATTTTATATACAGGCTTGCTGGGCAAATGGAGGTTCTATTGCCTAAGGCGGCAGTCTAACGTAATAATTAATCTCGAAATTAAAGTTATTTTTAATAGTTACGATTTATAAACAATATTTTCCGAATAATCAATAGTTTGTTAATAATAAGCATTTGTGAAATAAGTTTTCTGTGTTTTATTAAATACAAATCGGTTGATATTCTTTTAATGCGACTCTTAGCGAACTATTTTTATTTTTATCGTTACGAGTATGTTGAAATTTAAATCCGCCTCTGCCTTAGGGCCCTCGATAAGAATTAATTACATGGTCCCTTGCTTGCTTCCGGAGAGAAAATTAGTTTATTCACCTTCACGTGGTCATACGCAGTGTGTAACTGCTTTTTTAAAATAAATTTACTTATTCACATATTTATCGATCAGCATCCTCTGAAACGTTTGAAATATCCGGAATGAAAAGAGTGATTTTTCAAATTCTGAGTCTTGCTCACGGTTTTTATTCACTCCAAAAACAAATCAGAGAGACGAAGATGGAGGAATTGTAATTTCATATAATTGAAATAATTTCTTAAATGACTAGATTTCGAAACAAAAGTAATTCTTAGCGCCATTTTCCCCTTCGTTTTGGGTCGTTTGTTTTATACTGTGTTGATGATGCATAACATAATCAAAACGTCGGTTAGTTTTTCAAATGATCTGTTTCTGAATAATAATATAATGTATCATTTTGACTCGACGAAAGCACATTGCCATGCCCTCTCATCAGTATTATGGAAACCAATGGGAACCAATTAAACACTTGAAGTATTTCGTGAACACCATTCATATTAAATGAGTAACTGTTGGATCGAACAAAATAGTTTATAATAAAGGGGAATAGGTTGTTCATAATCAGATAAAATTTGAATTAAGTATAAAATGTTTACACGATCAACATTACTGTTTCTCTCGCAATATAACGTATGAGAATAACTCACAAAATAAAGAATAAGTTCACTTTTCAATAAATTGTATCAATCTGTCGACAACGGCATGAATGAACTTAGACATAGTTGATCCGAAAAAATAACATATTCATATTCAAATAAATGAGTCAAGTAACTTCTATCTTTGAAGTAATTTTTAATAGCTGTTATCCAGTGAAAGAAAAGCTGAAAGGTGAAATAAGAGGAAATTATCGGCACATGTTTTAATGCTCTAAAGGACGACACTTCATATGTATTATTTACTCCGAATATGCAGAAAAAGAACTATAATTTTCTGTAACACATTCATCGATTTGACGACGGTTATCTGGTAGATTTTCATCCTGGAAACAAAAATAATAATTTCTTAACAATGGGTTCGTTAAAAATCATAAGACGTGAAAGAATAATAAGTAATCCCATAGTCACTAACTTCTGGTGGCATATTATAGGATTAGAATGTCCAAAGCAATTTAAAATATTTCACTCACTTTTTATCCACTTTCTATGATCCATGAACTATAATAAATCCATGAAAAACCAACCTACGTCGTGGAACATTGATAGTTTCGCCTATTAAGTTAAGAGAAGATAAAGCAAAGAAAATTACATGGCGATGATGATAAAAACCAAAACTTGTTACTTAATCATGGACTGATGGGCAAATTGAAATCATTATATTGAAATTTGCAAAGTGATGTTTATGAAAATCATAGTTTCCAGTTAATCTACCTGAATCTTAGATTACGTGGTGTCACTTTATTTGGTGTATTTGATTATCTTCCTTGCTTTAAACAGCGTTTTTCGCAATATATTATTTATTAGAATTCTTCCAGTATTTTTTATATAAAGCGTTCCGGAAATATCCTTCTTCTCTTTCGAACCATAGCCAATATTCACTTTTCTTTTTTTCTATTTACACGCTTATGTAACGAGGATATATCCGGGAAGAGTAATGCAAATTGGCGGGTTCCAACTGTGATTCGTGATGAAACAAAACACATTTAAGAGGAAAAGAGACAACTATGGGTGAAGTCTCGGTATCGCTGCCTGAAAAGATTCGTTTGCTCCAGCGATTGCTGTAACGGGCATGAATTAAAAGCATATGCACTTGTCTTAATAGTCAATTTGACTTTCATGGAAGTTAGATAATAATCAGAATAAAAATATAAGAATGTAAGTAGAAATAAGATAAAAATTTTGAAATTTCACCGAGACGGCATTGTAACCCAGAGTTTTCCCTTTGTCTCCCATTTATTATTTTTTTCTTTCACTGAAACATTACGATCTCATTTGATCAATGAATTTACAATCACAAACATTTTAGATAGTGAAATAAATTATATAAATTTACCATACAATTAAATAATGAACAACAATATTAGTACACACAAAATAAACTAGAAATATCATAATATGAAATAAAACAATGAGATGAAAATAACGTCAAGTAAAATAAAATATTAAGACAATATACAATACACAATTGACATTTTGTAATATACACAAATGTTTTGAGGCAATAGTTTTTAAGTCAACCCAGGAACAAAATTATGGAAGAGTAAAAATTAAAATATGGAATTTCCGGAGAAATAGAAATATCATGGGGGATAAGGTGGAGGGAGCTGAAGAACGCCTGTAGACATTCGTTTTTGTGTATGTATTATCCGTTGCGGGTATTGTTTATATCGTATAAATAAGTTCTGACGTAGACGATACCTCCAACACTGTGATCGGAATTTTGGTACGAGGGCAAATGATTATAGATATATCAACCACCAAAATTAATACTTTTTGGCGTAATGCAACAATTGTTATCAAAAAATGTCAGGATAAATAATTAAATGTATATCAGTTACTACTTAACGTACAGTCCGTGTCGGAATATTTCTGTTTTTGTTATCACGATGGCTTCACTTTAATAAAAAAAACTCGCTTTTTGCAATGGTAACAAACGAAATACTGTTTTTAGTATTATTGCAATAATTAATTAATGGATTAGAACATACAACGTCTCATTTTATAGGTTTTTATTAAGATCTATAACTCGCACATTTAACTTTTATTGTGTAGAATCAATGCCTGTGTCACTAGGTCAAAGAAAACATGAAAAACAGCAAATTTGTACATTGAGGTCTTATTGCAAAAAATTGGTCACCTCTACGATTCTTCAAAAGAGGATTGGGATCGTAGATTTACGAATTATACTCGATAGAACTACTCTCTTGCTTCTTCAAACCCGAAGTTTATCATTAGATGGATTCGCCGTTGTCTGATCTATTAACAGTTTGAGGAGTATTATCACTGAAGAGTAAAACTTTGATTCGGGAGTGTGTGAGTGTTCCCAACATCAAATTATCCAATCACAATTTAATAGTATAATATTTAGTACAATCATTAATAGAGAACACATTGAACAAATTACCTGATATTAATATACATCTGATGAATACTCAGTCAGGAGCCGAAACGTAGTAGAAAACAAATAAAAAACTAGGTAATTTACTAAAAATCTATGTATAGAATATTGTAGAAATGTAGAAATGAAAATATAAATTATTAACAATAATTTCATATTAATGAAGAGAACACGAAAGAACAATCTTGTCCATCACCTCATCATTAACTTATATAATTTATTAACTGCCGTCTATCTACATCTTCGTTAGAATTACAAATATGGAATGAAAATTCTTCTTTCAATTCTCTTTCTTTCAGGGAAAATAACTAAAATTTCAATTTCAAATGTTATAGGTGGTAATGGCAACTCTATTCAAATGTTCAAACTGGTGTCTTTTGTGAAATGGTTCTCATTTTTTGAGTGGAGACGGCAAATATTGGGAACTTATATAAGAAGAATGAACGGAAATCCCATTCAAACACAACCAAATTCCCAGATCTTTTCAGATTTAGGTACAATTTGGGTACACGAGAACCTGTTCTACAAGTCTCACTTCGAAATCTTACCTTGTATGTGTGTACATGGGTGACTAAATATTGCCTCAAAAAACTTCAAAAGATGATGGTGGGGAATGCATATGAACGGGAAGATGTGAAAAGAGCTTTAACATTAAGTTTTGGATTTTTTCTAGAAAAATCTGCACCATTAATTCCGTAGTTTTGAGAGTATGGAACGACGTAAAGGATGCCAAAATTTAGTTTTGATGTCCCAATAGTTACTTATTGTTTAGAATTACTTCCTAATCATGTTTCTCACATCTATTTTTTATATTCCGAAGTAGTTTGATATTTAAAGCAACAATGGTGGTTCCTTTCAGTATTTACATTTCTGATTAAAACAATCAGATTACTGAAATATTATAATATGTATATTTTCTTTTCAGAATTTTATGACTCTAATGTGCACTTCGTATATAGATAAAAAAGAAACACATATTTCAAAACTTTAAAGGATATAAAGATTGTTATTTGTTTAGATAAATATTTTACCGTCAAACAAGACATTAGTGCGAAAGTAATATTTGAGTGTATTAAAGATACCCATTTGTCTCAAACATTTGAAGTGTCTTTGAAAAATAAAATACTACCTTACAAATAATTTCCCTCATGCGTAATAATTGCCAGAAAGTGTCAAGCAACGTATAGAGAAGATGATTTACAGAAACAATACGTAATTTGTAACAGAAAACTTCCTTCAACTTTGCTTTGGTTAAATAAATATGGAGTATACTGATTATTGTGATTCCTGTAGGTCATTTCTTTGGAATAAAGAAATAGATAATATGAAGGAGGTGAGTTGTAGTTACCATTTGTAAATACATTAACGGAATTTCCACGTTTTGCCACGGTAACCAATTTATTTGTTTCATAACATTCTTTCGACAGCATGATATTTTCCTGCCATAAATTTTCAACATTCAGATTCACTGATGACGAAGGCCATGCCATCGAAAGCAGGTTATGAAAAAAAATTGGTTATCATGACAAAATGTAAAAATATAAAATGTCAAAGCAGAATAAAAAACTAACCGGAAGATAAGAAAACTAAATGTTTGAAACATGTCTTACACAAATACTTAAATTCCCGAACGTGTTTGCAATGTGTGTGAATATTTCAACATTTCGAATTTACACAGACTCTTCTTACTAGGAACTGAACATTTTGCATTCCGCTGCTCAGTTGTCCTTGTGTCCATTGGACACCAGTACATCATGAGTGCACGTGACCTTAGAAGGCTAGAGGATTCTTCCAACGTCAAATAGATTTTGTGGATTCTTGCTGAGTTCTAGGAATAAACAAAACAGAATTTTCCCATAGTTTCCTTTTGAATGCAAGGAAGTCAATGATCTCAATGTGTGTGAGCAATTTTTGTTTGTCATTTATTTATTGGAAATAGGCATGCGTCAATCTCTTTAGTACGTAAAATTAACTTAATTTAATGTTTCTTTTATAACCATCAATTATAATCATTTATAACCACGATTTCTTGTGGTAAAAAGTCCAGTTATATTTCAATGTGTAATATTAATTTGTAATCTTTAAGTAACTATTTGTCAACTTTGAGTTGAAATTTGAAATTTGTAATTGACTGAATTGTTTCACGTTCTGGGTAAAGAATACCTCTTTTGTTTCATTAAATACAAATTCGTTGGTATTATGTCAATTTTATAACACTATTATAATTTTTATTATTACGAATGTGCTGAAACGTTAAATCCGCCTCTGCCTTGGGGCTCTTGATAGAAACTGATGGGATGGACGTTTGCTTGCTTCCGGAGAGTAAATTAGTTTATTGTCCTCCACGTGGTCATGCGCAGTTTGTTCTGCTTTTTTGACAATAAATTTAAATAAGATGACAATACAAAAGAAAAGCAATCCATACTTAAACTATATGATCTGTAATTTAAGTATGAATTTTATGCTTATAACTACCGTTGTTTGAAGGTCTGTGTAGTTGGCACCCCCACTTTGTTATAAAATGAAATAAACTAATCTATAATTTTTTGCTACTTATGTGCTAATTTCGCCCACTAATGAATTGTGCTCATTTGGAAACCAGAAAAAAATCGAAAACAAAAGTAGGGGTGCTGACGGAACGTACATCTAACACCCCCACCTACTAACACTTAAAACTATGAAAAAAAAACTCCTATGCTGTAGTTTTGTACTAATTATGTGCTTATTGTGTGCGCTATAATATAATTCTGTTTTCTTCGGAAAACTGTAAAAATTCAGGACGGCAAATTTGTACTCGGGAACAGTTTAACTTCCACCCATTTTAACTTAACTACCAGCGTTGCGGAGGGTCATGCTGAGGTGATATAGGTGGTAGTTTGCAAGGTTGGGCAAGGAATACGGGAACGCTTACAAACCGTCGTCGCCGTCTACGTGTTGCTTTCCTACACTTAACATTATGAAATATATGAGTTTTTTCTCTAGGCTCGCAACCCCTTATTTATAATTCCTTCATTGTAGTAAGAGTTGACCTATGAACATAAATATACCTACAAATATAAACGGTATGTTTCTAATTATATGATAAGAATATATTTTAAAACATTTTGATTTTTCTTTAGTTAGAAGCCCTCATTATTCCTGGATTCAAAAACATTTGTACCCCTGACAATAATTATTATAATTTTTTTCTGGGTTTGGATATTCCAAATACCATCTTCTGCATTAAAAATTGGTGCCAAGAAGAACAAAACAAGAAGATATCCGTCCACCGCTTTCGAAAATACATATTCTACAACAATCCACGCCTTTTGGAAATTTCGAAAATTTTCTTTTTCTACCTTTACTCTGGTATATAAGTGCAACAACCCATCAAGGAGTTCATGGCTCTATTACTTATTCTCTGAGTTCATGAATGAGCAAGTCATTCGATCTGTCACAACGCCGAAGTATGTACAGAAGTTACGAAAATATAAATTCAAAAGAAACCTCAATTTCTTGTCTTCCAAATTTCTTGTCACAAAGAAAACAAAATTAAGTATTTTCAAAATAAAAATAAAATGACAAAATAAATCCACCTTCTTCCCTTTGATAGTAAAACCAAAATTCTATAGTTCAAATGTTAGATATACTTATAAAACAATATGAATTTTTTGTGGAAATGGGTTTAGTTTAGTTTATTTTTCTATTCTGTTGTCTCTATAAATGACAGTCATATTTAAAAAGGATTCTTTCCTACAAAGCTGGACACAAGAGGATAAGGGGTCAAAAGTTTTCAAAAACGTTGCTGTGATTAAGAAAATGGCTATCGACCCAATGAAAAAGTGTCTTGTTTAAAGAGTAAGTAAAAAAAACATGAAAGAAAGTGTGTTACATTTATGTTTTTCACTACTTTAAGAA
>NNCF01132943.1:18833-43063 GCA_002313205.1 Laupala kohalensis
AAAGAAAAGGTTTTTGTTTATATTTCCATTATGCAGTCTTTTAATTATTTACTACATTTATTATTGTAAGGAAGTACATCAATATTCTAAGCAACTGTGTTATGAAACGAAAACATTTTAACTGAAGGTGACTTGAAATGAGGACAATGTCAATTACTAAAAACCGATTTCAATACAATTTATTTTGATATTTGTATGCATATGCATATGAGAACATTCACATTCGTTTGTATATTATGACAAATAATTAGTGTTCGTTGTTCGTTGTTCGGAACACGCAGAAGAATTATGAATGCCATGTTGGTGGAAGTTTAAAGAATTCGGAAATGGATGTTGTCTGACGGTGAGAAGCGATCTGGGTGGCCAGCTACTTTTAGGAATGTGTCAAGGGAAGGATCCCTCAGAGACGACGCGACAAAAACATTTCCAGTCGAGGTATAAAACAAAATAAAATTTAAGTGTTTGAAATTGGAATAGAAATTTCTTAAGTGAAAGAGACGCGAAATTAGCTGTCTTCAATAATTGAAGTGTGTCGAAAAATGATAAACAATTCTTGAAGGGACGACAAGACAGGAATGCTAACTTCATCGGTTCGAAGGGACGCGGTGCGGTCTGCGCGCGTGCCCTAGCCGCTTTGAGGGGTGACGTTAATGTGTCACAAGGCGAATTATGAATTTTGGGGGAGCCATCTGGCTAGAGTCAACGAGAATGACACAGAGATACATTTTTTAGCAGAACTAAGAAGAAGGGCAAAATAGGCCTTGTATAAATAACAGTCGAGTTGAACCCAATTAGAAATTTCGTGCCAGCGAGCGAAATTCGGAAACGNTGGGGGCTTGTAGTAGAAAGAGGTGTTGGTGAGATTTTCCAGATCTTTCTAAATAAATTGATTTTCGTTGGAACGACACTCATAAAATTTTCTGATCGAAGTTAAACGAAATGTCAAAGCTAATAGGAAATCTTTGGAGGATAAACAGATTTTCGGAACTCGTGTAAGGAACTCGGGAGTATTAACAAATACTGCTAATGACTGAGAACCTTTCTACGTCACTTAGTGACTGACCTGTTAGAGATACCTCAAGGGTAATAGAAATCGAATGCCATTGGAGGACATAAATCTGACGTCAGAAAAAGGTGGAGTTCATTTCTAAGTTTTTGAGACCCTGGCGGGGATAATAGTATAAAATAACGAACGCTACAGGAACAGGCTCTGATGATTATGGTTCAGATTTGCTTACTTGCTTGGTATTGTTATTCAGATTTTCGGTTCACGTGGTCGTTTGATCAAAGTTTGTGAATGACGAAGTCAGATACTCTGATTGTTGAAATCAAATTTAACTTTCGTGAGCGAGGAACTTTTTTTTAGAACATGAACATCTCACAATCTTGGTGATTTGTTGTTCTATACCATGTGTCATTACGAGCATGTCACATGTTGATCATTTGGCTTCAGTTGATCACAACTTTAATGAACTTTGGAATTTTAAACATACGCTGTTGATCAGTTATAAGTTTCGGTCGCCGGCGTGCTACGAGCATCTATGAATTCGAACAAGCGACACTTCATCGATTAAGAACTTTAATAAATGTCATCGAGTGCGGTGTCTTACTCAATGGGATCGGAAGGAGATGGTCATGGCTTGCGGTATGCTGAGTGGGTGGTCGCCTGCTTCTAACTCTGATGAATGTGAGAATTCCGAAGGCCTGGAGATAATCACGAATGGCGTACTGGTCTGACATCACTTCATTTGGCTACTGATGGTCTACCTTGAAAATATTATTATTAAGGTAATTACCGACTGGTTGCATCCAGTATTTCGTTTATAATTCGCTGCGAGAAGAACCAATGAATTGAACTCTGTTTGTGTTATTGTTTAAAGACACTTGTGGTTCAAGAACAGTAATGGAAAGGACATGAATGATAAACATTAATTGTTTTTAAAAAAATCATACTCTCAGTTGCCAAGCGTAATTGATTGTTGACTGGATTGTTGAATGGATGATGACATGTCGTTCACATTCAATAAAAAGAGTATAGGACCGAGAATTGAACCTTGGGGTACTCCGCCAGTAAGTAGCTTTTGTTTCTGAAAGACAACGTATTTTATTTTTAATATAGGATATTTTCACCTTTTGATATCTATCTTTTAAATAAGAAGTTAGCCATTGATGTGGAAGTCCACGAATGCCTATAGAATGCAACTTTGAAAGGAGAATTTCGTGATCGATGACATCGAATGCTTTGGATAAGTCAAGAAAAACACCCTGAGGATTTTCTCCACGGTCAAGAGATGTGGTAACATCGTTTAAGAAGGAAAATATGGCGCTTGTAGTGGAAAAGGATTTCCTAAAACCGTGTTGATCGTCAGAGAGAATGTTATATTTTGATAAAAAATCTAGAAGACGCTTATAGAACAATTTTTCTAGGATTTTTGAGAAAGGTGGGTTGTAGAGACATTGGTCGGTAATTTCCAATATTAAGTTTGCTTCTTTCTTGTGTAAAGGTTTCACTTTAGCTCTCTTAAATATGTTGGGAATTACCCCATCCGATAAAGAACTATTAAAAATATGTATGAGTGTATTTAATATAGCGTGGGACGAAATTTTAACAATAAACTAGGGTATATCATCTATGCCTGTTGAAAATTTGTTTTTTAATGAACTGATGATTCTCATGACTTCACTGGCGTTAATTTCAGAAGTGAACATAGAATGGGGCACATGGGTGGATATAATTGGAGGACATTGGTTTGGATATATTGAGTTCGTTATTTTATCTACTTCTGAGAAGTAAGAATTAACTAAACTTGCGATGTCCTGAGGATTTGATACGATTTTGCCATCGTTTAGTAAAGAAACATTTTCTTCGCGATTTTCAGAAGTTGACGTGTAATTGTTAACAATATTCCACATGGCTTTCATCCGGTTGTTCGATTTTAGTATATGCCTGTCGTTTTCCATAACTTTAGCTGCATAGACTACTTTTCGGAGAATAGTCTTATATTTACGAAAATAATTATGGAATTCGGGTGGTTGGTTATAGCGTTTTGAAAGATAATATAAACGGCGTTTGTTTTTTGAAGAAATTCTTATCCCTTGGGTGATCCATCTATTGTATTTCTTTGTGTTAATTAACTTGCGTTTTATGGGAAAGCTAGAGTTGTAATGTTTTAGGAATATTGAGATAAATACATTGAATTTGTCGTCGGTGTTTTGGCAATTGTAAACATCTTTCCATGTTTCTTCACGCAAATAATTTATAAATATGGACAAATTTGCGTCAAACTCTCTTGAAATCTTGTAAAGGATTTTAAGTGGTTTTAGTTTATCTTTCATATTCAATGCTTGATCAAGGTGATCGCTGTATCCGACGATAAACACTTCAGGGAAATACGAGATTCCATTGTTGACGATAATTTGATCTTGCAATGTTTGAGATGAACTCGAGAGGCAAGCCAGGTCGTTTATCGTAGTAATAAAGTTGAAGGAATCGATAAGATTCTTGAATCGAATAACTGGTGAATGTGCAGAGTCGGATGTACTCAGGATATCGATGTTGAAATCTCCACATATAACGATAGATTTAGTAGATTTATGTGTGATAAGTTTTAAAACAATTTCGAAGTTCCGAAAAAGTTTGTCAAGATCTGATTGAGGAGGTCTATAAATACACAAAACAACAATACCGGTGTCGATCAGATTAACTGCAGAAAATTCGAACACACTATCTACGCAGAAGTTCTCGTAGCCTGTCAGTGGAGAAGATAAAATATCATTACGAACGTAGATACACGTACCTCCGTGGGGATTTTTGCCTTTAAAATTTTGCCGACAGTAAGAACTTGCTAAATAATAATTAGAAATAGCAGTATCGTTGATGTTGTTAGTTGAAAGCCAATGCTCTGTGAGGCATAGCAAATCGAATCGATTTTCGTGTACCAGAATTTCAATGTCTGTCAATTTGTTTGAAAGGGATTGGACATTATGATGAAATATAATTATTTTATTTTCGCAAAGAGTTTGTGACTCACGAGAAATGGAATCGACGTTAGATTGTGGAGAGGAATTTGAAATTGGTACAGCTTCTAGTTCCGGATCAAGCCCGCACACTGCACCTGAACGCGATTGTCACCTTCGAGTACCACATCGTACTCCTGAGCGCAAGTTGTAACTTTGTATGGGGGCGGCAGGAGGAATAGATGAGGACGTGCGAGATGAGGAAGCAGTAGGTGAAAGAACGGGGACAGGAGAAGAAATGAATGAGGAGATAGGTGGAGGAGATGGTGATGAGGTAGGAGCAGGAGGAGGTGAAGGAGTGGGTAAAGAGGCAGATGGATGATGTGAGGTCAGATGTGAAGCTAGGAGAGAACCGAAGTGATGTTTCCCAGACGGTCTCAGATGTAAACAGTGCTGGGTAAAGTCCTTTGCAGTTAGGTGCGGTTGCAAATCAAAAAATGTGATTTTTGTGTCTGCCAGGTGATGTTTTAGGGAGATGTTTGCCAGGTTAATTTCGTGGTTTATTTGTGGAACGTTGAAGCGTGGAGGAAGGCTATAGAGCACTATGAACACTGTACGAGACTTCCCAATGGCGTCTTCTACCTGCTGAGATCGAGGGGATGGCACGCGCTACTACAGCTGGGCGATAGCTCTGGTTACGTATGAACTCTGGGGTGAGAAGGGCGCTGACCTCCTTCCACAACTGTTTGCCGATCAGCTCATCTTCACTAAGGAAGTATGTGGTGGTTGCGACCATCCAAATTTTTGTGTATAAAGCGCTACGGAGAAGAAAGAGTGCTCTGATTTTGTAAACTTTGACGCCCTAGCCCACGACTTTTGATGTGGTTATTGTTTAAAATAAATTAAGAAAGGGCTTAGAAGGGCCAGAGAATTATCATTTATGTCATTAATAATATGTTAGTCATTTAACTAAATTACTATTAAATACCTTGTGTAATTGTGAGAAAAGATATTTTACTTTTGTGTCTTTGTGTCGATGGGGATTTTAATGATTTTGGATGGGGAGTAAGCGTGCCTCATTAACAGATTAGCATGTGTGTGTGTTGTTTAATAAATAGTTGAACCAATCTTATTTAAATAAAGTATTTTCCTATAAAAGGAACCCCGTGTGTCGTCCTTCACCAAAATTAGGGGAACGAATATACGTAGAAAAATGTTTTAGAACCAATTAGCCGGTGCAGTTCATTCAGGTAAAGGCGTAAGTTTTTTGTTATGTTAACCACTACGCCATTTGGTTCAGTAACAATACAGAAACGAACGCGAACGTTCTCATACGCTAAAGCACAAAATACCGTTTGATTCTCAACTAGTGACAAAAGGCCATCGGAGCGCGTTCCCAGTCCCAATTTTTGTTTTTAATATATTTTTAACATAAATTTCGTTATTTTAACATATTAAATTAACTTATCATATTTGCTATGAAAAAAGTCGATAAATTCATGTATAAAAACTTTCTTGAAAATGATTTTTATATATTTATTAAAGAAGCACTGAGAGGCGTGTTTCGTTGTTGAAGAGACAGACACCGGTATGGGATGTGGGTTTCCTCAGCAATGCGGGATTTCCCTTCAACACGTTCGCTCTGTTTCCTGCGAAACAATTCCACGAAAGTAATGCCATCTAACACGATCATCTGAAAGCATGGAATAAACGACCGACAGAAAAAGAAATCATAAATATCAGATAATTTATCATTTAATAATAGAAGTATGTTCTTTTCCGTCATTTCTTAGGGCTGTGAATTGTAATGACTCTTTATGCGTTGAGAAGAATTGATGGGATTGTGCCTTGCTTGTTTCCGAAGAGTAACTTAGTTTATTATNCACGCAGTTGGCAACTGCCTTTTTTGACTAAAGAATGTATTTACGTACGCAGTTGTGAGGTTATGTTAGGTTAGAAGAGCGAGATGTAGCTTTTGTCTTTGTTTCGCTTTCTGGAAGCCATCCTCTCTTAGCTCGCACTCCTTTTCTGTTCACTTGCGATCGCTCCGGATCGGGATGGGTTTTTTCCCCATCGAATAAATAAATTTAGTTGGCCATATTTATTTATTTCTAACGAGATATTTTGATTCTCATCAACAAATTTATGTCTTGTAAAGCAGGAAAAATTAAGTAGTATATTTCTTTATCTGTAAAAGATACTTTTAATATTTGTTATTGTAAAAAAATGTTTTCATATTTTAATGATTGACGGGGTTTTCTTTTTTCCAAACAAAATTTTCTATTTTATCTCTCCGAACATGACGTTTCAAATACGAATTCTGACAGCATAGACTTATAACACGAAGTTTTGGCCCCCAACTTTTGATGGAAACGTTTATAACTCGCGGGTGGCGCTGATCTCCCACGTTCAATTTCAGGATACACGAATTCAGATCAACAGGATCTTTCCATAAATAACCTACTACTGTTATCAACGTGGATGAATCTGTCAAATTGACCCGAGTTTGATGAATCGATATGCTGTGCAGCAACTGTTCCTGATTTCTGAAACTGATTACAATAAAAAAAGTTCTGATCGCAGCGCCTTCATACGGTTAATGAAATCAGTCAATAATGACATAGTTCCACTTGCAGAGTACGAATCATGGAGTTGTCTAGTAGAGTAGGCGACGGGGAATCGACCCAAAGATAAAGGCAACAAAATTATGAGAAGATAGGGCGTAGTATTATTGTGTAAAATACGAAAATCTTAAGAGAGACCTTCTTTCCACGTCTTTTGAAGGACGGTAGAGATGGTCAATTGTTTGCTGTAAGTCGTCAAAGTGCGAAATTTGCTATTTTCATGTTGTTGTTTTTGATCTAGTGGCTCGGGTATTGATCCTTCCCAAAGAAAGTTAAATGAGTAAATTGTTGGTCTTCATAAAACCTATATTTGTGTAATATACCTGACTTTAAGCTGTTAAAATTACAAATTCGCACAAGTAATTCTGTAGGATCCAGCTTAAATTATTTTGTACCAAAAAATACCCGATTTTTTACATTAAAAATTAGTAGGTTATTATCAACCGATCCTTGGCCACTTAAAAGAGGACAAACTACAGATCTTCCAAAAATTTCCAAAATTGTTTAGGACATTGCAGTACGAAAATGTTTAACGAAAAATGACAGAATAAATAATCAAACGTATCTCATCAACCAATTGTTGTTTTTGCTACTGCAAGGACTATTTTTATATAATAAAAATAAGATATAATTACTCTTTACATAACTTTTTCTGAGGTTTTGGAGTTATTAATTTACAGATTTGGACAGACGACGTCTCATTTTATGGGTTTTATTAAGACGTACAACTCTGTCATTGAATATTTTTGTCTAGGGTCAATACCCGACCCGCTAGATAAAGAGATATAAATAATCGCAAATTTTGCACTTTGTGGGTTTTTTGCAAAACATTTACAACCTCTACGATCCTTCAAAAGTCGTGGAAAGAAGGTCTCTCTTAAGATTTTCGTTTTCCACACGATAAAACTACAAGTTTTTTGGCCTTTTTCTCCCTAATAATCTAAACATAAATGCAAATGAAAAGGTATCTCCAGGGAGTTCTTTCTTCACGTTGCCGAAGGGGAAGTGTTGGAAAACAAAACCTTAAATTCTCCCTTCGTTGGGAGTTTGGGTTCTACTCAGCTGAACCCTTCGTCCATCGACACGTTCGCATTGAGAACCGCCCTTCGCCCCTCGAGATATTTGCCATCGCATTTCACACGCTTCTTCCGTCGTTGAATCTCATATTTGCGATTCTTTGTATTTATTAACCTTTCATTCGAAACGCAATGTCGGCACTTCACTTGGTGATGCAGTATTTGCTGTATTTGGCAAAGAATTGAGGTATTCACAAACATGCCATCCACACAGGGACTGAACAAGCAAAACAACTCAATGAAGCAGAATATCAACAAATGTCGATCACGAGCGAAACATCCTGTACTGAGTGAAACACGGCGAATCAAGTGAGGTCGAAGGTTCACGCAAATATTTGCCTTATTTGAGTCCTTTGATGTGCAACGAAAAACCGACAAGAGGACGGATACGGGTGTTTGCGTATTTGCCACAATAGAGCAAATACAGCAAATATAGACAATAGCTCGTGTTGGCAAATACACAAATACGCCACGCCAAGTAAAGTGCCGGCATCAGGGGTTCGTATTTATAACCCTTTGATTCAAGACCTAACAGTGGAGGTTCAGTTAATATTTGTGAGTCGTGTCAATCGAAATTTCTTCTTCTTCTTCGTTCCAACGCTTTCATCTATCCTGATGACCTTGAAGGCTTGGAAAACACCAACACGCATCCAAAGTGATCCCAATGTATTTTTACTAACAAGTGCCCATTCCCTCTAAACCCTACGACGCACCACCGCCCCCAAATTTGCGAGACCCCCCTCCCGCAAAAAAGAAACAAAAAACAATTACCCCCTCCTTCGCTTTGACTCACTTCCAAATCATATTCCAAACATTTAGAAATATTTTACAACTTTATCCCTCCTATTTACCCTAACTACAAATTAAAACCTGTTTGCAAAACCAATGCACATGCTTTCTCATACGCTTTTAAGACTCTTATCAATATATAAAGCAAACTAACTTCACAAAGAAAACAGCAACCATTATCATGCATCCTACGCTGATGTTGACAACAGCAGTTTAATCTTCTGCGTATAAAAGAAAGTAAATGAGATTGCTTGAAAATAGCAATTGTTTAGTATCATTCTTCTTAAAATTTTGCTCAGAAACCAAAATAAAACAATTTTTTGTCTTCTACATGCACGATAAAAACTAGTTTGCACTAAGAAATATCCAGTAGGCGAATCATCCCGACCGCGAAGTGTGAGGATGTTGGTTTGAGCCAAAGGTTGTGTCTCAGAAAGCCACTCGGGGTCAAGGCGTTTGGGAACGAAGTGGTGTCAGTGAGGAAGGTAGTCAGCCGCCTTCCGATATTTTACACGCAATACGGTATTACGACAGTCGGGTTAAAACAAACTTTCGGTATCAGAGACACTAAAAACGAATATTTCCATCAAAATCTCGCAATTTTTTTTCTTGGTTTCAATACTGACTCAAGACCACGTGGATGAGAAAGCAAAAATGAATGTTCCTCATCTATATCCATTTTACTGATAAATGATAAATTTAAATCAGATTACAATACATAATTAGAGTTAAATTTATATTTCAGCAGTTCAAAATTAGGAAAAAAAAGAACATAATTTGAACTTTTTTAATTTCAAAGAACCGTATTCAGATTTCATATATAATCAGATTCATATGCGCTGAACTGAGATTTCGAGGTTTCTTGCGTTTCGTCGGATTATTTCACTGGATAAGCGTCTCAGATTTTAAGAAACGTAGGCCATGAAAGTCCTCTAGAAAAATGTTGCTTAATTTGTAGCGAGTTTCTGTGTATGCGACTGCAAATTTTCGTGAACGAAATGTATATTTAAGAAGCCAAAATTAAAGTGCAATTCGAGAAACGACAGTTCTTCTTTCACCTCTCTTCTTACCTTAAACTGCACGCAGTAACGCTTGACCAGCGTTCGACGCTTTCTCAGATTACAGCTCGCAAGATCCACCACAGTTGTACATCTCTTAAGATATTTTGATTATTACATTAATTGTAAATATTTTTGGCAAAATTTTATCAAGTTGTTATATCTAAGTGTTTATTACTCTCCAGAAACGCAAAAACTATTGTCAACAAAGTAAAAAATTAATAATTATTTCTCACAAACGGGAGTAACACTAAAACAAAACACAGGCAAGGCTCGCACAGTAAACTCATGCACTGGAGACAGAGCAATGAATCTTCTAGATCGGTCTCCTGTTGTGTAGTCTTAAGACAGAGAGGCAGGTATCTGTCGTCACTTTTTCGTTCACGCGAGGGCGATGAGTCTCCCGGTCCTTTGCTAGACATGAAATGATCCCCCGACCGGTATCCCACGCTCGCGTCTCCTTATTCAGCAGTCTAGATCTCTACGCGGCATGACATTTTACTATTTATTCATCAGTTTCGAAAATGAGCTGTAATTATTTATCATGTTAAAATGTCCCTAAATTAAAAAACTAATACATTGTTATAATTTTTATTTTAATATATGGTATTTTTGAAAGTATTTTTATTATTTAACTATTAAATATTCCAAAGTTCCATAAAAAACTCCATTATTCGAACATCCCCCCACCCCACGGAAAAAATTTAATGATGCAGATTGCGTCACGACTCCCCCCACCCCCTTGTGGGTACCACTGCTTTTGGAGCCCAGGGTGCGACCGTCCGTTGTCGCTCGGCTCTCGCGGCGGCCCTGAAGTGGATGTTAAAGCAGGGAAGTGGNACAAATTCCCTTTTGCGACCTTTTGCGCCAGCTGTTAGTCCATTCGCTGGAGAAGGGAGACACGACACAATCACGTGACCAACTACAGTTGATTCAAACCTTGCTAGCAACCGTATGTCTCATAATCTCTCCTTTCGAACCTTTGTAAGTAAGTAGCCATGAAAACAGTGGATCACGTAGTTTGGGAATCCAAGTGGAGCTGAACAAGGACAATATTTTGCAGAAATAAAATCGACAGAACCGATAACGGAGACAACTTCCCGAATTATAGCCATTAAAGAGAATTCTTAGACTTTCAATAAATGTACAAAACGACTATGGGAAATTAAATTATTACAGTAACTAGATACGTAATGTAATATATTATGTAATGTAAGACATGTCATGATACGCCACACAACAAAGACGAAATTAAATAAATGAGAAAAAAATTAAGTTGATTGATACCAGTACGAGAAGCGTTGAGTACTTTCGAACGATAAGAGAAATTGCGCATTCTATGTACTTCCTCTCATCCAAGTAATGTAACTTTGCTAAAAATTGCGCAAATTGTCTGCTCAAACGTATTCAAGCTACATCCAGCCCCACCGGTGGCGCAGGTGGTAGTGTTGTCGCTCATCACTGAGTCATCCCGTGTTCGAAAATTTGTAGTTTTTTCACATTAATGTCCCAGTTCATGTACCTGTGATTACTGAAAAGTAAACCTTCCTTCCTCTATCCACCTCCTGCTATTATCAATAACTCTAACTATTACTAACTACTTCTACTAATCCCTCCACGTGGGCCAAGTTTTTGGTAAACACAGCCAAGCCCCAACTCCTAACAATGACCTAACTTCTTTCGCTCCATGTAGATGAGCTTCTGGCGTAACAACTCTTCAGTTTTGCAGACCTTGCGCCTGACTCATGAATTAGCTCCCATCCTATCTCGACAAATTGCCATTCCTGCTATATTCTTCGACTTCTCATTTGCCTTCCACCATGACCTTCTCCTTCGCAAAACTACTTCTTTAGTTCCTTCCGTTTTTCATCACCTCCTGCGCAGTTACCTCTCCGGACGACCCTTCCAGGTGCGCTACCATTTCTCCTTATCCACAATCCGCCCCACCTGCGCTGGGGTCCCCCAGGGTAGTGTCTGGGCACCCACTCTTTTCTCTCTGTTTCTTCACGATCTTCCAGCACCTCGGCATGTTTCTGAATTTCTCTACGCCGATAACATTGCGTATGCGGCACCTGCCTACAATCTTCATTCTGCTATCACTAATGTTCAAGCAGCTACCTCTCGCCTAGACACTTGGAGCTCTTCTAATGGGCTCACCTTGAACCCCTCCAAGTGCCAGGCAATTATCTTCACTTTCCGCTACCTCTCCAGAAAGCCCTTTCACAACCTGCCGTCCCTCAAGGTCAAGGACACCACTGCGGCCTGGTCCACAAGTGTCAAGTACCTTAGAATCACGATGGACAGGAAGCATCTCTGGGAAGATCAGGGAAAGTCTCTTTATAATAAAATGAACGGCACTCTTGGACGCCTCTCTCCTATTTTCTATAATCGCAGGATCCGGCTCAAAATTAAACTCTTACTCTACAAAACTTGCGTCCGTAGCCTGGCACTCTATGCCTGTGAAACTTCGGCTACCACTTCCAACAAAAATCATCGTCGCCTTCACATTCTTGAAAACCGGTTCCTGCGGATGGCTGTTAAACCGCCCATAAGAACCCCCAACTCTTATCTTCGTCGAATTTCCAATTCAGAACCTATTACAAAATTCATCATCCTTCGTGCCCGGAAACGTATCCGGAAGGCGTTCCACGACCCCACCCCCAACAATATGTTTCATAAATACTCTCGGCATCTGTATCGAAGAGTCAATCCCCGTACTCACCGTCAGTACCCTTCCGTCGTACATCAACTCCCTATTCCCTTATTCTACCCTTAACAACCTATTTTCAGTTTCATCCTCTCACTCTCATCTTTCTTACCCACAACACTGTCACCAATTTATCCTTTCATCCCTCTACCTAATTTCTACATCCACTTACACTTTACCTCGCTAATGAGTGCCTAAGTCACCGGTTTCCGGCGGACATTCTATGTTTCAGTAGGACTGAAGAAAAATGAAGCCGTGCAGCCCATCCACGATGAGCACACTCGAGAGGCTTCAATAAGCTCATTTCCCATTTACAAATACAACAATAACAAAGACATACAGCAAATAACACAGTAAAGTTAATAACACAACAAACAAAGACACAAAGTAATATACGTTCTACTCGCTCGATGAAGAGAAAGTGAATTGAATTGACAGTCGTTATTGGCGATAGATTTAAGTTTTCTGGAATTCGAATGTGCTGCCAACACAACAGAGGTACTCTTATCTTTACCCTTATGGACGATGGCGAAGTAAAAGTGTTCGCTACACTGTCACAAGCAACATGACATCTCGCGAGTTAGATTGACAAAAATAAAGAAATTAATTAATAATGTATTGGCAAGAGAGCTGTTACATACCATCCGTGATCACTTTGAGGACAACAAAGTAATTGATTGTGTTTCCATTCATGATTTTTTATGAAGTTAATTTTTTCGAGGCAAAGTAAAAAGATTGAGTAAGGTAACACATTATGTAATGTCTCACGACGAAGACATGAGCTAAAATAAATAAATGGGACAAAAAAGCTGATTCAAACCAGTATGAGAAACTTGAAGCGCATAGTATTTTCGTGAAATATGAGAAATTCCGCATTCTATGTACTTCCTCTAATTACCTTTGATGAGATTCATTTCCTCGGCGCGAGTGGGTCTTTTCCCGATGACGATCGAAGCAACAGTCGGTGCTCTCTTGTCTCCTTGCGTCTGATTGGTCGCCGCCGACGAGTTCTTCATCTCCATATGCAGCGAAGACAAGCTAGAAGCGGCCAGCGAGCAGATCACTAGCGCTGCTAGAGACAGCGCGAGGAAGAACACTCCCATCACCTGCGGACACCAGAATCGCTATCACTCTTCCTGTGGGGCTAGTGAACGCCGCTTTTCAACACTTCTTCGTGTCTCCGGGCAGTGGAGCATATCGAGGCGAAACTTGGCCAAAAGTGTTTTATCCAGTAAATTCGGTGAAATATGGCGAAAAGTCATTTTTAGGTTTATATTATGTCTATTATTCATGTTAAGACAATTTATATACAGCTGCCTTTTAATCATTTATGTAGATTTGATACATAACCTTTCGAATCAAAAATACATTTAACTTAACAAGACATTTGTTTATACACATATCAACGAAAATTCGTCACAATCCTTCAAATTCACGGGATAAAATTCTTTTGGCCAGATTTCATCTCAATATACTCCGCTGTGCGGAGTCACGAAGCGGTGTTGAAAAGCTGCGTTCACTAGCTCCGTGTACATCCCCTGTATCGGATTCTTCTTCAGGGGCGGATCCAGGACTTGATTTTGGGAGGGATTCACAAAGAACTTTCTTCCCCTTTCGTTCATGAATCGTAAAATAAAATTATTACATATTTTAAAAGAACAATAAAACATTTCCATCATTAATTTATGGTACTAATAAAGTACTATATTCTAATAACACAATATTTATTTTCTTCTCTTTATAGCTTCCACTCTTTCTTTTGTAAGTTTTATCTAGGCAATTTTCTATTTCTATTAGTTGCTCCGTATCTTGCTGGAGTGCGAGTATACTAGAAACAGTAAAATATCGCAGCCCTGTACTCATGTTCTTATGTTCCAATGGAAATCTATAAAAGCAAAGTAAGTCATATGTTTGCCCTATAAAGTATTTTTTTAAGTAAATTTTATTAGTTGTTATTTTCAATACGTGAAGCGACTTTTTTGACGTAAAAAACTACCTTTTTTATTTCTATCTCGCTTTTTGGAGGGGAACGTGTCCCTGTGTCCCCCCCTCTTGGATCTTCTCACACTAAGACCCAGAAACACATACAGAATGACCCAGAACTCCACGTACAAATTTGGTGGGATGATAGAGCACATTAATAAAAACTAAATATCATTACGGTGCTCATGTCCATAAATGTCTTCCGACACCAAGAGAGAGTAAGAAAATACGTGTAAAGCGCTTTATTTGAGCAGAGGTGCCCACAGGGGGAGGAACGTAAACTGCATCAATGAATTTTTTTTCGCGGGGTGAAAGGGTACGAAAAATGGAGTTTTTTTTAGAAGTTTAGATTATTTAACATTTAAACCAAAGTACTTTTTACTACAGTATATAATAAAATATAAATGATATTAATGTCGAATTAATTTTATAACTTTACGGACATTTTATCATGATAAGTAATTTCAATTAATTTTCGAAACATGAATCAATCGTGAAATTGTGTGCGGTGCAGAGATCTATCGAAACCGCTAAATTAGCAGCTGAGAGCGTGGGATGAGGTCTGCGAGGTCATCTCGTGTTTATCAAAAGACCGAGAGACTCATCACCTTCGTGTGAACGAAGAAGTGACACCAAATACCTACCTGTCAATGGTAAGATAACACAACACACGACAGATCTAGAAAACATCGTTTCATTGTTATTTCCACTGGAGATCCATTGCTATGCATACAGTGTTTGGGTTTACTGTGCGTGATCAACGGTGGAGCTCAATTTCATATTTCGTTCTTTTCCCCAAGATTCGGCGTTCGGGAGGCTGTGTGTTTCTATTAAATTGCTTTACCCGATTTCTCTGGAAGTAATCAATTTTTATGTGTTGACAATAGTTTTTACGTAGAAAACAAACGCAGTACAAGAAGACCTGTATTGGAATTATTGTTCGATAGAATTTGTTAGATAAGTCTAATGGATAGAACTTTCCCAAAAAACATATTAAAATTTTTTAAAATACTGAAATAATCAAAACAACTTAAGTAATGTGCATCGGTAGTGGATCTTGTGAACCGTTGTCTGAGGAAGCGTCGAGAGTTACCGCGTGGATTCTGACAAAAAAAATTAAAAAATGACACCAAACCATTTTCAAGCCATCCCTTTCCCTTTATTTTATACGGAGAAAGTGAATCTGCTGTTGTCAACATCAATATAGAATGCATTAAAATGATTCCTTTTCTTCTTTGTAAAGTTAGTTGTGTGTACTATATAGATAAGGGTCTTAAAAGTGCATGAGAAATCGTGTGCATTGGTTTTGCAAACTAGTTTTAAAATGAAGTAAGGGTAAATAAGAGATTAATTTGTAAAATATTTCTAAATTTTTGGAATGTGATTTGGAAGTGAGTCAACGCGAAGGGGGGGGGGGGAGATGTTTTTTAGGGGGGAATCTGCGTCATAAGAGTTTGGGGTTTATAAGTATTAATAATGTGATATATGTGTTGAAATTTTAACAACAAATTACAACATATGTTTCAATTTCGTCTCATTAGCAGCGATTCACGCCGTGGAGGGAATTCGCGAACTTCCAGTTGCAACATATTCTCCATTGTAAACGTAGGCTTCCGCGACAAACGGCTTTTCAGTAGATAGAACTACAAACGACGAGGCCACAGCAGCATGGGCGAAATGCTTCCCAAAGACTCAAGTTTCTTTGTGACCGTAAGGTATATGAATATCTAGTTTTACTTCGTTTATTAGATATAAATGTGTTAATAGTCCGTCATGCAATATGGCTGCCTAACTGGAATTTGCCAACTTCTGCGAATTCAAAGATACATCTAAATAAATGTTTTTAGTAGTCACAAAAGCGAGTGTTAGCTGAAAAGAGTATTGGCGATAGATACAATTTTTCAGAACTTCGAATTTCCTGCCAACATAACTAGGTACTGATATCGTTACTCTTATGGATGGCAAAGGAACAGTGTTGGCTACACTGTGCGCAAGCGCTAGGCCAACATCAAGCCAATTACTTACAGTAAATAAGTAATTTGCAGATACGACCACGTCGAGGACAACAAAGTAATTTACTGCGACTAATATGCAATAAACTGATAAACGCAGCGCGTTTCCGTTAATGATTTTTTGTTTCTTAAGCTTACTTTCCTGAAGCAAAGAAGCATGACCAGCATAGAGTTAAACTTAAATAGAGGCCACCGTCTCTGCAGCACATTGTCCTTGAGAGAAGTCGCGCTCCCGCTCGCACATCCGCTTGGAGGGGGTAAGGGGTTACTGTGCGAGGGAGACAGATGCGCGTAAGGCTCTCACCAGCACACCCCTTCTCCGACTGCAGCAGCAGCACGTCCAATCCACGAACTCCAATTCCACCCCCGACTCCACCTGCGACAGCGATTGGCGCGCGAAGGCACGTGACCCCACTGACACGACCTTCTCTGCGTCGCGGGTCATCATCGCTAGGGGTGCTGCGATCGCTCTCTTCTCTGTTGAACAAACACATTGGACTTCACATACAGATACCGTTCCTTTCGAATGCAGTCTGCGCATGCGCCCTTATGTATATTCCTAACTCGCAAACATCGTCCTCTGCTGACGCTTAAGGCCCGTTTACACGGGGCAAGCTTCTAAGCAGGTAACCTGACTCAAAAATGAGGCAAGCTGCCTGTAATTTTACCAGGCAGGTTACTTGCGTCGGAGAGTAGATTTGATTTTTTTTTTTTTTGGAGGGGCTTTAGGGCTCGTCAACTTTGGGGTCATTAGAACCCATAGTAGATTTGAGGCAGGAATATCTCAAAGCAACATATGAGGTTACGAGCATAATTGTTCGTGTGAGTTTCGTTTCTAATTTGTTTTATACATTTCTTTTAACCTCCATTTTCCATTTGTTTAATGTTTGGAACCGGCAATGAACTACATTATGTGAATTCTGTGTTAACGTATTTTCATAGTCTAGTAACATTTCGGGTAGTATTTCAATGCAATTTTTAATGTGTCTAAAATCTCTGAAAAAACTTAATCAAATTAATTATTAATTGCGACGACGCGCCACGAGTATTGCAAGCACTCCCTATTCCACGATTTCCTCTTTTCTAACTCGTCCAGAAGCAGTTCACGAAATAAATGTCGAACAACGTGACTCGCACTTATGACCGTCGAGAGCAAATGACTCGTGGTAATTTACAGGCAAAAGCTACCAAGCAAGTTACTTGCCCCGTGTAAACAGATTTCTTAGGCAGGTTACCTGCCAGGTTGCTTGTCCCGTGTAAACGGGCCTATAGAGATACCGTTCCTTTCAAAAGAATAATGCAGTCTGCGCATGCGTCGTAATTTATGCGTCTCACCTCAGATAAAGTAAAATAACTTTCTCAAATGTCCTGTGACCTATAGATAAAAGTGATTTTAAAATTATACGAAAAAGTTACATCAAATCAAAGTAATCTTCCATCATTTTTGTGATTAAATTTTTTTTATGAATGTCGTCTCCATAAGGCGCAATGAATTACACCAATTATCATTTCAACTATTTCATTTAATTGGCCGATGAGGTATGTTTCTTTGACGTTGAAATCACAATAAGTACATGTTGCTCTGTTTACTCTTTTGCCGATTTCAGATATTTTAGTGATTTCGTGTAACTTTCGCTAGTACTTGCGCCTTAACCTGTCGACTTTCTCTCTCTCTCTCGCTTGACCCTTTCGTCCAGGAATCACATAGAGGTTTCCGCGCTTCTGGGAAGTGTCGTTTATCATTTAATTATCATCGGTTGCGAGTGTTGTGCATTGCTTCGGCGCAAAATATTTTCCACGGAACAGTCAAACGCCGTGTCTTGTAGGTGATCGTTGAGCGGAAATACCGCAGACAGACATCTTCGCAACTCAATTCGTTTTTATGTTATGAAGCGAATGTTTCTGTTTTGGCGCGTGACACTGATTGACCCACGATTTCTGGAGGTCAACTTATGGACTTTCTCGTGGGATACTGACACATTTCCCAGTTCTGTTTTTCTACGATATTTTTTAAAGAAAGGATTCTTAAGTCTGTTTTCACATATACGTAGTATGTAGCAAGTTTTGTAATCGTAAAAAATGGAAAGCGAGATTTCGACGGAAATATTCCTGATTTTGAGTATCCCTGATTCAGAAAAAGTAGCTTTTGGCACAACGTGCGTCCGTCTGTGCGCAGCGATTCTGAGTAAACGGATGAATCAATTTAATTCGTATTTCGTAGTTACGGTAGAATTTACTTGCTGCTCTATTTTTTTACTTTAAAACAAAGGGTACTTCACACGAAGGTCAAAGTACTCTTTTGAATATTTATCAGAATTGGCTCCAACGATTTTGCTTACATTTTCTGTACGCAATGTACAATTAGTGTGTATTATATCCGCATTAGCAGTTTTTTTGCTTGAAAGGTTGGTATAGACGCAGTAAAATAATTTACGTCTGCTTACACATTAGTTTACTGTTTCAAGAAGCTTGAATAATATTAACTAGTGTAAATGGACCAAGAAGACGAAGAATACACTTTTCGTAAACTCTAATTTCAAATAAAAGAGTAATATGTTCATCTAGCGACTTTGAACATGAATAGAGCACTGGAAGACGACCACCAAATTATAGAGGACCACGCGCCAGACATGGCCCTTTCACTACAGAATTTTTTTTCTCACTTAATGCTGCAGACTGAGAAATGTACATGAGAAAGTATGTGCAATGGTTTTGCACATCTAGTTTATGGTTGATTTTAAGAGCAATTTGTGTAGAAAAAGAAATGGAACATCAACTCGAGACGTTCTCTACGAAAAGCTCTATTAGATCGTGACAGTGGTGTGAGTACTTATGAAAGAGATGCGCATGTTTATGCTTCTTCTTCCTCCTCCCCCTCCTCCTCCTCCTCCTTCGGAAGTGGAATAGGATGTCGAAGAAATAGAGGGAGGAAGAGGCAATGAATGCTTTCTGAAGGTAATGAGAGCGATTAGAGTGCGTACCTTGCTCGCGGTCAAACACAATATTGGAATTTTAAAAAAGGAGCTACAATAAGACCTTACATAAACCTTTAAAGTAAACTACATGAAAATATTAAGGAATGAATTACACCCCAAAATAAATTTAAGGCGGGGTCCATTTTGTAAAATATCTTCTCTCTCCTAGATTTTAAATCGACAAAAAACTGTGGTATTTTTAAATTATTTTAGGATGTAATTCATTTGTTGTGTATGTTTCTTCCGACTTTGAGTTGTTTCTTTCTTGGATAAATTTATAAATTTATTGTCAAAAAAACAGTACAAACTGCGTATGACCACGTGGAGGGAAAAAAACAAACTAATTTACTCTCCGGAAGCAAGCAAGGGACCATCCCATCAATTCCGATCAAGGGCCCTAAGGCAGAGGCGGATTCNTGCTAACTCTGGATGTCACCCACTTCACTCACCGAATACTACAAATGACTCAAAGCGGACAATGAAGTTCTGTTATGCCGACGAAGCATTAGAGACGAAGTGTTGTTTATTCAAATAACAAGGAAATGGCTCATTGTCCTCTAAGCGTCCTCAAAGCGTGCGCTCATTGTTTCCACGCAGACAACTAAATCGTCTAAATGTTAAGAGAAAATGTCTCCCCCCTTCTTGAAAAAACTTTCACGAGCAACTTTGAAATGGATGTCTTCAATTCAAACCGCCCACTCATTCACAACATATACTGTTGTAGATATGTTGATTATATTATTGTTCTCTGGACCGATAACCTCAGACAATTAGACAAATTTACTGATTTCCTAAACGCCAGACATCGGAACATCAAATTCACGACTGAACTAGAAAACCAACATAAATCAATAAATTTCCTAGATCTGACTATCACCGAATCAAACAATCAACAGCTTTTCAATATCTATAGGAAACCGACATACTCAGACATTGTGATTCACAGCTCTTCCCAACACCCGAATTCATACAAACATGCCGCCTTCCATTCCATGGTATATACATCGTATGCTAAGTATTCCACTTTGAGAAACCAACCTGCAGAAAGAGAAACTCATCATAAAACAAATTGCCCTCTCAAATGGTTACTCCACACAACTCATTGACTTTATCACAAACAGAAAACACAAAAAACTAAAAAAACAAAAACTATTCACAACCATACCGCACTCACACCTATTTCTCCAAAAACTAATAAATATATCTCTATTCCATACTTTGGTCGCATATCGCAATCGTTACATAACGTTATGAAGAAGAAACACATCATACGCGTCGCATTTAAACCTCAGAATTCCCGAAGAAACAGACTTTCCTACACACTGCAGATATCAAACCTAAATAAATGTGGCATATATCTTCTTCACTGTGGAGACTGAGGCTCTCTATATTGGTCAAACTGGGAGGAATTTTCCTACCCGCCTTAAAAAAACACTTACACGCAATGAAATACAAGACAGACAAATCATACTTTGCTACACACCTGTTAGACTCCAATCACCCCTTCAGCCCAGACACACACACGCGTATACTAGAAATAGAAAATAAATATTATAACAGAATTTTACTAGTCAATCCTCATTCAGAAAGCAATAAACCAACATTTTAAATGAACAAACAATCTTTTGTCTCCTCCTCCTAGAATCCATTTAGCAGAAACCCGCCCACCCACACACACCCTTCTTACGACGCAGAGGCATTCCTGGACAGAGAAGGTAAGAGGCTCGGCTTATTGCAAAATATTCATTAATTCCAATTTTTCATGTAATAATTTCGCAAAGGAACATTTATCATTCACCTATTTATATAATTTTTTAATGTCTGAAAACAATTAGTATTAAATTCTCTGATTATTATTAACAACAAAATACTAGTACTCTTTACTTTAATGCATATTTTTGTAATTATTACTGTATATAATTATTATGAAGACCATTTTACCAATAACTAAATATATTCCTGTACCTTGATTGTAGGCCACTGAAAATGACTGCGTAAGCTTTCGAAAACCGGGTTTGGCAAATAAATAAATATTTTTCGGTTGACTATAACTTTGTTCTTCATTGTCATATTGTCACGTGTCGAAATAAAATTATAATCATTATTATAATTATTTAAATGATATTGGAATCCGTAAAATTGACCATTTTGTGTACTCTGGTAGTTACGAGAAAACGAAGCCTACGATTTACAGTATTTTGCAGAGCACCAAACGCCAAAACCAAACCGCCACCTCACTCCTCTCACGCGAGGTCCAGGTCCCTTGCTGCATTCATCTTGAAATTTGTCTCTAAAATTCATTTTCTTCTAAAATAAACTCTTATGTAAATACATAAATTAAAAAATAATTCCAAAGACCAGCACCGGAACGGCGTTCCGACATCATGAAACCATTGGATTCGAAATGGTTTAGCTAACTTCTACGATACAGTACTCTGCTAATTGTTTTCGGCCGCATCAGATGCAGATGGCGCTGCATACAAAAGATCTTCGTGTGTTTGAACGTTTACGCGCTGAGCAATTCAAACTGTTTGATGGATTGCTTTGCACACAATACTGAAGATTTTTGTATTTTTGTAGGCTTTCATCGTGAATTTAATGTTTTAAATTATCAAAAGCGAAAATTTTAATTTATCACGAAAGTGGAGAAATGTGGAAACTAACTTATGAATTTAGAATATTTGATCAAACACTGGTCGGAATCAGCTAAAATAATTCAGATTTAACAGATATTTTAATACCAGCATGTCCAGTAATGATTGTTCGAAAGCTTTTTTTAAATCCCGTGCAACGCCGGGTACTTCTAAATAAAAGAATACAGAAATACATATATCTGTTTATAATTATTTTGCTCGCGCAGAGGATTTTCGATAGTCGTTCATCGTAAATGTTGCTGTGCGTTTGGACACCCCCCCCCCCCCCACTCAGAGTCCCGTGACGTCATTTCCGTTGCTCTCGTCGCAGCGAATCGCGTAAAATGCGTCACGGAAATATTGTAATGGAGTCATTCACATTCATTGTATGTATTTCGATTTGCATTTTTTCCTCTTCTGAGAACCCGACCTAGTAAACACGAAATGACGCACTATGGTCTACTATCGGTTTTTTTATTATTGACCCCTGACTTTCAGTACCTGTGGACAGTACAACAAGAAAAGCAGAAAAACACTACACTATTGGATTTGTAATTTTGTTTTGCATGTAAACAAATGAAAAATTTGTTTTCACGATTGAAGACTATTTTTTTAAAACATGAAATGTTTCAAAAAGCGTGATATTTTTTGCGGTTTTTTGCTGATACGTCGAATTTATTATTTTTTATGAAATAAACTAAGAATGACAAAAATAATCCCTATTTATCGAATGACCAGTCTTGTGCTTATGACAACATTTATTAATTTCAAGCTTCCACATGGAAAATATTATATTATTTTTTTCGAAAACACTNCCGCACTCAGAAGAATCCCATGATCACATCACAGGTTGATTAGAATATTTAAAACTATTTACTCAGCGTCCAGCAAGTGATAAATAAATCCATGTTTTGAATAATTGAGCAGCGGTGCGTTATAGCCACGGGCATTGTTGCCGATGCCGTATTTAGTCAACAGACGAAGCCATAGACCAGTCATTAGCGTGATACGCGCTTGGAGTTCGATCAAAAGTATCGATATTCGATACTCAGGGTCGTGGTATCGAGTAGGTATCGATACTTATGCTTTTCGATACCCGATACTTCGCGGTATACGTTAAAAGAAATTTTTTTAAATAAAAATCGAAATAAAAAATTATAAAATCCGGTTTACGGGTGAAGTTGGCGGTGATGACGGTTCCCCAGGAAAGACGCACATAAAATAAAGTTTCGTTTCTACGCACAATAACCGCACGAAGGCGGAAATTCACACCGGATCTCTATGTCTGAGACTTGCTGCGGAAAGCAACACCGTCGCCTTTTTCCTAAGAAGAACACGTGACCAAAACATGACGACAGCGGAGAGCATCGAGGACTCGACGACTGATGTAGGCGCCGTGCCCCACTGGGTGCACGCGCTAAATGAATTCAGCAGTTGATAAAATAGTTGGACCACAACCTACAGGAAACGGATAGTACATTTTTTATTGTCTTAAAAAAGTTAATTTCTAATTAGCGTGCTTCTGAAATACTTCAAAAATTACAATTTACAATTATTTTTTAGGCTTATTGTATACTTCATGTTATTAAACGAATTAACTGAATATTCCTCAAGGGCTCTAATGACCTCGACGTTGGCGAGCCCTAAAGCCCCAATAAATAAATAAATATCTCTCAAAATGAGTGCCGTAAGGAAATTTTATGACAAGTTAAATAAGGAAGAAGCAACATGCGAACTGTGATTCAAGCACGTCAAGTAAAAAACACACACACACACAACAAATTTGTTGAAGCACTTGAGGAGAAATCATCAAAAGAATTCATTGAAAAGGAGAAAATAAAAAATACAATGAAGTGAATAACTAAAAATTGTTTTTATAGACGAGAATTCACTTTTAAAAAATCAGTATTTCTGCACATCTCTAATATTAAATTTATTTATAAAACTATCTAACTTTATTCGAACCGTTACTACTCGTCCGTCACCAAGTACTTTCGATATGCGACAATTTTTTCTAAAATATAAACAGTTCAATTCGCACTCATCAGCTGATACCGACCCGATACCAAGTATTTTCGGTATCGGGAGATTTTTCGTAAAATATTAGGATTTTAATATTTTTGACACATGAATCTGATTAAGTTCTTTACGATGAACAATCCTAGCTATTGAAATCATCTCTATATCGTTCGGATCGATTAGCGGTAAGTTTTTCATAAATTATTAATTTCTTTTGTTACTTTTGAATCCATTGCGCAATATTTTTCATGTATCTGCAAATGGCGATGTTTATTGCGATTTCATACACAAAACGCTATTTATGATACATTTACTGAAGAACTCGATACCAAGTAGTATCGATACTTATGGGCCGATACTTTAGGGGTATCGATACTGTTGTGCCGATACCAAGTGA
>NNCF01132943.1:52462-73707 GCA_002313205.1 Laupala kohalensis
TTCTTTCACCTTACCTTAAACTGCACGCTGTAACGCATGACCAGCATTTGACGTCTCAGAAGATCCACTTCCGTTGCACATCACTTGAGATATTTTAATTGTTATATTAATTTTAAAATTTTAATAATTTTTTTTGGCAAAGTTCTATCCACTGGTCATATCTAAGAGTTTATGACTCACAGGGAACGAAAAACTATCGTCAACATGGTAAAAATTGATTAATTCAACACAAATTGGGTAAAGCACTGATACAAAAACACGCAGGCTCCCGAACGGCGATACATGAGAAAAAGAGACGAGACACCAAATTCTACTTTTTTGTAGAACTCTTTGAGACAAACAATATTGTCAGTTGTCTCCTATCTCTTTTTCTCATTTAGGCAGCGTAAGCAAATATAACTATCTTTTTTTCTCGATTTTATCGTCATTTATTGTAAAAAACAAACAAACATTTCTATCTTTCTTATCACACATTTTAATAATAAAAGTTTATTCATGTTCGCAAATATTTGTTTTCTGTTTATGCCCTGTGTTATGAATAACTGTGAATGAACACAATCGAATAACACACAAGCATTAGGGTACAGACACGTAAAAAGTTGGAAGGAGCCTGTGTCGAAACAGGGCGAAAGGTCTTCCTCTGGTGACGAAAGATCTTCAGTTGTATTCTCACTGCGAATTGTGGGTATCGAGAGAACTAAAGAGAAAACCGCATGTTCGTGACGTCGTGTTGTTCTCGACAGGTTCTTTGATTTTACTTGCGTTCGTGGTGGTTGTGGGAGGTTTTTCATTTAGTTTCAGAGTTAAGTTTTTTAGTTTTAGGTTGTATTTTTTTTTCATTTTCTTTAATACACATTAACGTCTCTTGTACCTCACCTCAAATAACTTGAAGTGGATAATAGGATGCAACTGAAATTGGAAATAATGGTGTGCGAGAGAGGAGATTAGAATTTAGTTTTTTTTAGTTAATAAAAACTGTATTCCACAAAAATAGTTATAAGATTGCTTTTTAATCCATTGTATCCCATTTTCGTAGGATTTAAACCTGCATTTGTTAATTTACTTTTATGAATGATCTAGTAATGTTACCTCCTGATGCTGCAATGAGAATTGGTATCTATGCTGCTCAAACTAGTAACGTTTATTTCATCAACTTTGCGCACCATGACCTAGAAAATTTAAGATGTTTTGGATATTGTACTATAGAGGCTGCACAGTAGCCTGAAATAAAATATTATGGCTTACTATTATCCAAATCGTGTTTCCTATTCTTTCCGATGTATTGTTTGGAGTGCGAACTTATTTTGTTGACCACCACGTGGGTCTTGTTACTAATTAGTAAATGTAATAGAGGCAATATCTAATTCAGAAGCTGTCCAATGTAGAACTAAAAATAAAATAAAACAATGAACCAATATTGTATCTGAGGATCGTTAAAACTTCATAGCACCTTCAAGTTATCTGTATGTAGTACTTGTTATTCATAAATTCAATTACTTTTTCAGTTTGTATTATAGCAATAAGTATTAGTTCCAATACAGCACTAAGAAATCAGATAAGTATCAGGTCTTAAATTTAGTAAATCCGCTCTTTTACCTGCAGTCTATTACTTCAACCTATCAAGAAAATGATTGTGACTTCGTGGTTCTGACTTAGCAAAAAATAAGACTTTGAACCTTCCAAATCTTATTTAATTACCTCCTTCTCTGTCCTGACTTGATGAATAAGTTATAAGTACCATTCCAATTTTGTTAATGTCCAGATCAAGATTTTTCAAAAAACAAGAAGATACTAAACTTAACTATGCAATAGAGCTGCCACTAAATTTTCACAGAGCATACTTTAAGTTTTTAGTATTAGTTTAAGAGTATTTAATATTGTAGGATCCATATAATTAGTCTCACCATTTCTGATATGTACGTTTTGTAAAACTTATAAACTTTCAATATCTCCAGCACACCACCTCTTCGTGAATTCAACTAATAGGCTATCATTAACTTTTTAAAGATATTAGTGAATATTGAACAGAAAATTGCAGTTCATAACAAATTTTATCATCATGTTACCAAAATTATACTATCCAGATAACCAATCACATAACCCAATCATTTCTTTAAAAAATAGAGCCAACAGCAAATTGAAATATACATTAAACAAGAATTAGATCATAATGTTTTTATTTACTCTGATATACAAGAGGATTGTCGTTAATGTAATGAAAAAATATGTCCCAGATATTCACAGCAGAATTATGGGAACATCCCATCATTTGTCTTGTGAGACGTCTCAAAACCCTCTTTGCCAATTGTAGCATTCTGTAACACACATGCACACACTTCACTATCAACTCTGCTAACGCACCATAAGTCTCAATGTTTTTAGGAATAATCCTCCATTTCAAGTTCAAAATTCCAAACGCACATTCAACACTTTTTCTCACTTGAGAAAGTCCGTCATTGAAGCACTGCTCTTTAAAACTAACATTTTAGTATTTTCTGAGTATCCACTATCTTCAGAGAGTGTTCTATTGAAGGCACTGGCATATGGTGGGGTTTCAAAACTTCCCACAGCAATTGCACCGTCTCCTTCACAATTTTCCCCACAGTGCTCACAGAAAGACTTTCAAACGATGCTCCAGTTGCCATATACCTAGAACATTAACATTTCACACTGATATTTACTTCAATCAATTCATCCACATTTTGAATTCTATTTTTATCACTATAATAAAACTAAAATTATATAACAAAATAACTACTGAATTTCAATTAACATAATTTACTTTCCAAATCACGACTGGAAGTACATGAATAAATATGAAGCAGGCAAAAGTACAAGTCTCTTGAAATTTGCATGACTGAGTTGCTAACCTCAATTTTACAAGGCTCTCTTCAGGCAGAAAAGGGAGTTGATGCCAATTCTTCCTTTTTTCGACAACCCATCTTCGGCGATTCGTAGTATGTACTCAATTGTACTTCGACTCATCCTCACATATTTTCAAATCACTTACGAAATCTATATATGTTGCACTTCACCACAGACTATAAACTTCACCACACTTCTGGTCCTTCTGGTCGTGAAACACAAACGCCATGAATCGCGCCTTCCACTTCGCTGCGATTGGCTGAGAAGCTTTCCAGCTGGAAACCAGCTTTCTACGCGTGTGTTCCCTCAGTCTGCGTTTCGTAATACCGAAAACTTTTCTTTGAGCAACATACATAAATATACACGTGGTTCCAGTTCTGAAACTGATGATTGATTTTAAATATGCCGATAAGTGGATCATAGTTATACAACTGTATTTTTATAACTTTATACAAATTGTTTATTTTCATTATCCCATTCGTATCTTCTTATCCCACTCTACTTCCCTAAGTATACCTCTTCTTTAAATTGAGTAAAGAGAGATAAAAATATATACACTTCTTAAAACAGTGGGAATGTATGGGAAGAAAAAAATGTTACTAGCTCACGTGTTATTAACGACTTTTTTAACTGAATTTGAACCTAGCTAATTGTATGAAATAAAAATATCAATATTAAAGAATTAAGTGTAATGAATGCTCAAGGATCCGCAATATCATGCCTCGTTGGTTGTTTCCGTTTCCATGCTTCCAACCAATATAATTACTTTCTAAAAACGTAACTTCTTACTGAAAATTTGGACGAATTTCTAAGTCGAACCTGCATCTTTAAACTTGCCGGGGCCACTATAAGCGACGAGCCCACGATTAAGCTATGAGACCAAAAAATTTCGTCGAGGCGCAGGTGGTAGAGTTGTCGCTCGTCGTCCCGAAAATTTGTAGCTTTTCACATTAATGTCCCCAGATCGTATGTGACCACTGAAAAGAAAACCTTCCTTCCTCTATCCACTATCAATATCTAACTTCTAGCAGTAAACCCAGCAAACAGACCCACCTACTAACAATGACCTACCACCCAAATCCTAACTCCTATCGCTCCATGTTGATAAGCTACATTTCCCATTAACAAATACAACAATAAAAAAAGTCAGCCTCATTTACACAGCGTTCATTGTTAGATGAGATGACATTATCAATGTTCTGACGAGGACGGAGGACTAACTCCGAAACAGTTTGAGCACTCATCTCGCATTCAATTTTCATCTAGCAACATGTTCTGTGTATATGTTGGTGTTTGATGTAATGTTTTAAGTTCATAAAAATTCATGGTTTGTCTTTTCTTAGACATGCCCTTCAGTGAAATTATCGTACAATTAGCCTTACCGTACTGAGTCAAATCATACATCGTACATTATCTCTAGATTATCGTGCATCTGGCAATTCTCAACAGTATTAAATAAATCGTTGTATTCATTTGAACTCAATGACTGTGGAGAGCGGTCATTTTGAAAATGACAGAAAACTCGTCCATGGATTGATGTAAATGGATCTACAGGCTGTCCCTCTTCTGCAAATGTTCGTAGTTCTATATCTGTACATCGTTCTACAAATCAGTGTAGTGAGCAATCTTTTTCGATTCATTTAAATTAATTATCTCTGGTTTGAATTCTGGATATAATGTTAGAATTAGCCATATTGAATCAATTCATTTAAAATGTAGTGAATGGAATGTATGTACATCATTATAGGAAGGATGACTAGACATCTTTATTATCACAAAAATTAAGATGTAAGACATGTTTATAATAGGTCAATACAGATGGTGTATAGTAGGTCAACTCATGCAGTTAAATCTCTCAGAAAATTTAATCTAACCTCTATCAGTATGAACATACGACTGTTTAGTTTTAAGTTGCAAGACTATTTTATTTGCATGAATAATATGGCAGATACCAATTCCTCCTGTACTTTTAGTTGTAAGCAAATTTCTCTGTTTCATATTTAGCATTAACAATGTAAACAGGGCATCAGAACAGTTGTGAATAATGCACAATGAAGTATATTTGTACAATTGTCTCCAAATATTGCTCATTACATACCCGACTTTCATTTGCCTGGGATCAAAAAGTCTTAAAATATATCGATTTTAAATAAGTCAGTCAAGGAGCATCTTTTTTTGAATTAATGCTGTCATCTGGGAAAGGAAAAGGTGGAATAAGGAACAATTGGAAATTGTAGACACTTCTTTCATTGCTCTAAAGCACAACACATCTTTTGTGTGATTTGTTCTATCCAGTTACGGTAAAAAGGAATGAAAAACTTAGGAGCCATTTGCTTATTAATGTATGTACTACATCAGAACTAAATGCAAAATCACAAAACCTTTAAATGCTCACACAGAATATAATGACGTTTTTTTTTGTGACAGTCCCCTTCTCCCCTCCCACTGCCCATCTACATTCCAGTTCCCCTCCTTGACATTCCAAATTTCATGTAGCAGTCGTTAAAGGTAAAACATTTGATTTCTTATCAAATTTTTATTGCAGCATCAGTTTTTTCACGTTCCTAGTGACTGTAAATAAATGTGTGCTATGGGAGGGATGACTGGAGTGAGTACAACATAATCAGGGCCAATTTTATTGAAAAATAATTCAGGGACTAGATGTGATAATGTTATAACGTGTAGATAAATGTGTAAAAGTTATAATTTTTTTGATTGCTTTATAAGAAGATATTTTGCTTTATTTTATGGTTACATCATTTTAATGTGAATAGCAAATACTTACATTGTTTTCATCTAGACTTTTGCAGCTGTTAATATTGGGTTAGTGATTCTAATGAAATAAACAAATCTCCTATAAAGATCGTGATATTGATCAATTAAAAACTGAACGATGAATACTTTCTAGAAAACCTGGAGAAGTCAGGGACTTTTTTAGGTCAGGGAAATAACAAAATTGTGTTAAAATGTTTTGTCTAAACAATATTGAAAATTTACGTATGTATTTATTTTTCAGAATTCAAAGATAACACTTTCATAAATACAAGGAACTGAAATTCATTTTAAATATTGTAATTGGGTACTTTTGGTTTTGTCTCTTTCCTACATAACACTTTCGAACACTCATTTTCCATGCTGAAGTGTGTTAGACAATTGTTAATTTATTTTATTTTATTTATTTAAAACCAGGTGTATAGGAATAAATTTTATGTAAGGGAAATTACATAAGATCTGCAAGAGGTTAATTTGAAAAAGATAAAATATTTTAAAAAATATTGGTGATAATTTGTCTCTCTTTTGCTAATTGACATTACATGAAGAAGAAAAAGACGTACTTTAATGCTGTCCAATATACCTACGATTATTATCAAGAAGCCTGAAAACAAAAAACCAGATTGAAAACTCAGAAAGGAAACAAAAAACCTGAAAACCCTAACACACAGAGCTTGCTTGAAAGAAAACTCTTATAAAGTGTGAAGACCTGAAGAATAAGATAGAAATAAAACTACTCAAATAAATCTAACTTATAACACTGGGATTATATGTTATTGTAATTGTCTGAAAAATTTGAGCATGTTACAGGTTGTTTTATTAAGTTTATTTATTTTAAGAAATGCTTTGAATTTAATATGATAGTTTCTTCTATTCAAAGGTTACTGAGTTTAAAATGTATGTTTGATTTATGTTTAGCATAATAAATGCACATAAATAAATACACTTGTTCTAATTTTTATTAACTTTTATTATTAATTTTGTTCCAATTTCTAAAATTGTTACGATTAGTTAATAATTTTCCAAATCTTCAGTTAGTCTCAACAAAGATAATGTATTTCACAAATTATTTTGAAAAGTAATTTGCATTGATTTGCAAAAAAGTCAGGGAGAAATTAAAAACATTATCTGGAAAACCTGCAAAAGTCAGGGAAATATGTTGTAGAAAAATACTTGCCACCTTGGACATAATTTTTCTTGGGATCTACCAAACAATTACCTTCGCAAATCTGTCTTGTGACCAAAACAGTTGATTGTGTAAAAATTTCCATGTTGGCTCTCATTAATTTCTTGTTTTTGTGTTTCACCAGGATGAAACTGCCATTCATGTCATAACAGTGTTCTCGGTATTTCTGTGTAGAAGATAGAGCAGAAGTCGTCAATGAATCAACTCTTCAAGACTTTGGCAACAACGAGCTGACAAAAACTAAATGATGTGGTCAACTATGATTGAAGGTCTGTTGAAGAATTCCTCTCTAAATTAACTGGCCAGTCTTGTTTACAAAGTGTAAACTTATGCATATATTTCTTCTGTGTATATTTTTCATGGAAGAAATATGTGCATAACAGTCCTTAACACATCGGTGTGTGTGTGTGTGTGAAACCTGGTATTTTATGTGCTCACAGCATTGTGTGCCGCCTGAGTTCACTTTTCTCCTGTATGGGATGTGTCTCAGGTGTTCCAGGGGTTATGCCTAGGTAGAAGTGGTGTGCAGTTGTGGAACGCCTGCATGTGGTATTGTGGGCAAGACCCCTGCGATCAATGCAGGAGTCCCGGGTTTGATATCTGAAAATGGCACATCTTCTGATCTTTTTATTGAATTCATTTTTTGTTTCATTTCAATACATGACTCAGATCTAGTATCTTGAGGAGTATCTTGATGTTTGTGTGATGAATGTCTCAAATCGTCAAACTTAATATTTTTCTTTTATTTTAAATTTAATTTCTCAAGTCAGAAACATAAATTTCTACTCTACTCATTCAGTAATATTTAGAAAATGTTTGATCCATGTAATGTTTCCATATGAAGGCTGTAATCAATGTGATATAAATGTTCAATTGTCTTGCAAATATAAGTCTGAACAACATAAGCATCATTTGAGAACGTAATTATCTAGAAAAATGATTTTATTTTAGAAACTAGCATGTTTCCACAGTACTTTGCAATCTGAATTTCATAATTACCAAAGTATTCTGGTCTTCAACAATGTCCAATAGTCTACATATGCATGGTGGAGAATGCAGTTTACTCTGAAAAGAAAAAAATGCTGGATTTGGAGAGTTTTTCTGTGAAAATATATCTTGAGTTTTTTCTGTAATTNTTTTAAGAAGAGTTACTGGTTATTGATGGGAAGATTCAGCAACTATTGGGGAGGTGTGCATTAAAGCAAAGACCACCACCTTCATATTTTTACCACACTTTTTTGTTGATAAAAAGTAAAGTTGGAAAAAGAAAGCAATATTGTTGATTAAACTTTTTTATTTTAATCACTAGGTTACAAACAATTTTTGATCTATTCTGAGCTGAAACTTTTATTGTTGATGTATCAATTAAAATACCCTTTATTGTATTTTTTAAGAATTGTCACGTTTTGGTCCAAAGTTTAAAACATAAAAGCGAACAATTTATATACTTTTATACTAGTGATATTTTTATGGAAAACATTCTAAAATATTAAATCGACTATGTGTTAGCTATGTTGATATAATGAAGTTAAATCTTCTTGCTTTTTGCTTGGCAAATTTTTCTCCAAGATTGTCAATGTGAACTGGTTTATCCTGATGCACATTTAGGACTAATGATTTACTTTGTGTTTTCTTAGGCTCAAAATATGAAGAAAAAAGGGGGGCTGGAGGGGTCATGGTCCCTTTGACCCCTCCTCCCTGGTTATTGATTTAATGTTAATATTTTAGTGTAGGTAAAGGTGAAAATATCAAAGGCTGAAATAGGTGTTTTTTCTACTGATCGACATTGAAACATACTTGAATAACCCTGGTTCACCAGAACAGGCCAGGTGGATGTTGTGTACGGGTTGAGGAGTCAATGCAGGTAGACAGCACTCCTGTGGCCAGAGCAGGATGTCTCAGGTTTGAGTCCCGGTTCGTTGTAATTTTCACCTGGCAGCAGACTATGTGCTCTTGAATAAATATTAAACGGGAATAATATGGTAATATTTGAATATTGGATCTCGGATGTTGTCTACACCAACCCAGCACCAGAGCAATTGCTGCTGGCTCCGCAACCCACTGCCAACCAGGGAATGACATCACCAGGGCAGGAGAGCTGTCGGAGGCACCCCGTAGTGGGAGGTGTGATCTGCATTATTTTGAATGCTAGTAACAAAATCAATGTGGAAATTACAAGTTGAAATTGCTTATAACTAATGATTCTGGTCAGTGGCATAGCTGTTGTCTTACAATATATTATTATTTAAGGTCCTGAAGACCTAAATGAGTTTTAAGGTATTATATCTATGTTGAGTGAAGTCAAGTTGCCAACTATTCATCGAAGCTTGGAAATATTCATCAAAGTAGTTCGTATTAATTAATGATATATTCTACTGTTTTTTAATATTGGACGAGGACAATTATTTTTGATTTTAAAACTTGATAATTAATTTACACTGTCATTAATTTATTGTAATAGATTGTAGACAAGAATAATGTCACAAGAACATTATGCCTTTACGAGAGTCAAAAACACAGATCTAGATTAATCAATAAGTCGTTTCTTTATTTCTTCATTATGATAAAATTGACATTGACAACATTTCGAGGCTCTAAAATTCCGGCCTCCTCTTCAGGTCTGTCCAGTTGCTGACATCATTACAGTACAAAACAACCACAGTGAAACTTATACTATCATCACACAGTGCCTTCACACAAATAAAATAAAAAATTGCAGAAATATAAAATCCATACCTCAAATTTGTTAAACTTCATGCTTTGTGAATGTCAATTCACATGTCATACATATTATATAAAACCATTTTCTAAAAATCTAATGAATTACACTGTTCATGATATCATACTGTTTACAAAATACACTGTATCGACAACCTTGTACATAAAATCTATTACCAACTTAAAGTGATGAATCTAACACCAAGTATGCCAACCATATAAAATCATTTCTTTCTTTTATTATTTTTTAACAACTGCAACACTCCATCAAAACACGTGAACAAATAACTCTCTATTTGATTATTCATATTAGTATTAATGTTTACTGCTTCAGGTATGTATCTTCATGGGAAGTTTTCTTCTCGATCAATGACCTTCATGTTCTGAAAATCCATACTATGATTCAAAGTTACACTATGTTTTGTAATAGCACCCTTTCTCATGTCGCAGGTATTCCTCATGTTCCTTTATCCTAATGTTTAATTTTGGTTTACTTTGTCCAATATACACTATTTCACAATCTTTACATTTAATCTTATACACAATTCCCATAGTATCATCAACATTCACACTATCTTTGTTATTCTTAGCAAACATCACATTATTAAATGCCTTATTAATAACATTTACACAAACACTACCAAAGATCTTAATGATATCTGAATTAATTGCAGGAACATATGGTAACACAACATATTTCTTACTTTCTAGGAGTCTATTATCCCTGTTGGTCTTTGTCCTATTATAATAATTCCAGATGATTTTGTTATAATATTTCTCAGGATAGTCATTCATCATCAGGATACCCTTGACAATATCAATATTTTTACTCAGAAATTTTGGATGAGATATTGTATTAACCCTATGTAGTAACCCTATAACAACACTTTTCTTATGTGATATGCTGTGATTAGATTTATAATTCATAAGTTTATCTTCACTACTGGGTTTTCTAAACTAGTTTATTACAATTTTACCAAAGTCTTTAATGATCTTAACATCTAGAAAGTTAATACATTTATTTTCTTCCATCTCCAATGTAAATTTTAGATCATCACAAAAATAATTAAATTATCTCATTATCTTTAACAATAAGAAAAGAATCATCAACATATCTCAAATACATTCTAATATCAAATTTCTTCAAACATAATTTTCTAACTTCCTCATAACAATTTCACACATAGTTCCACTCAATATTCCATTCACCTGTTTATAATATTTACCATTAAAAACAAAACTATTGGATTTTAGCACTAATTCTATACCTTTAATTTTCTCAGACACAGGAAGTTTTAATTTATCTCATTTCTTATAACCAAGTTCATTTACACAAGATAATATTAATTCATGTGGCATAGTGGGAAACATGTTAACCATATCAAGTGAAATCATACTATATCCCACTGGAATACTAACATGTTTTCGTTTACTAACATATTCAATACCACTTCTAATAGAGTACATATCATCATGTAACAAAGGTTTCAAAGTATTATTTAAAAATTTTGATGTAAACCTAATAGAACCATCCAATGAGAAAAGAACTAATCTCATAGAATACTCAACCTTGTGCACTTTTATTAATCCATAAGCTCTACATATCTGGGCTGAAGTCTGATAAATTCTTCTACATGTTCTATAATCAATCAAATCATTATTTTTCCATATTTTAATTAATACTTGTGATTTCTTCAATATTAAATTAGTATCATCTTTATTTATACCTTAATTATAATTACCTTAATGGATAGCTTTTTCAACTTCTTTAATGTACTCTTCTTTATACATAAGAACACACAAGTCTCGTTTATCACTTTTAAGTGCCACTATATTAGGATTATCTTATAAATAAATTTATAAATTTATTGTCAAAAAACAGTACAAACTGCGTATGACTACGTGGAGGAAAAAAAAACTAATTTACTCTCCGGAAGCAAGCAAGGGACCATCCCATCAATTCCGATCAAGGGCCCTTTAAAATAGCATTTAGTTTTATCTCTGTTAGTGCAAATAGTATTTCTATGGCTATTATTAACATTTTGTTTAGAAGATACACAAATTTTGTCTATTTTGTAATACCAGAATTATGACTCACACACAATGCACTGAACTTACCAGAGGCTTGAAGGATGAAGCAGTCAACTTGATAGTTCGCCCATCCTTCATCGTAATTGAATGGGTATTCATGTCACGTCGACTTACCAAAATTAAAAATAAGCAGATTACCTATCAAAAAATAATAATCTACTTAGTGGAATTTTTTAAATTGCTTTATGTGAAATAATGAAACAACTTAGCAATGATAAATTAAATAAATATTAAAAATTACAGATATAGATTAATATTTGATATTAAAAAAGGTAAAGATTTGTACTTTATAATTAAATAGTATTATCTTCACACTTGAATTACACATGAGAAAGAAAAACAATTATGAACATAATTGTATAAGAATCCATGATCCTAATATTTTAACTAATGATAAATTTAATATTTTAAATAATAATTAAAATAATAAGTTTAAAGTTAATATTTTTAACAATTATTTCTTATGTACATTTTGACGTAACTATTGATACCTGTAAAACATGGGATTTACGTATTAGTAAAAAGAAAAATATAGTTATGCCAGAAAGTTCTACTTTCAAAATGGTGAACAGAGCCTTAAAACAAAACAACGCTATATTGCATACAAATGGCAATGAAATTAAGCAATGGTCTGCAATGCAGAGTAGAGGCCTATCTAATAACTTAAGATACTTCCCACTCACCATCGGCCAAAAGTAATTAGAAATATTAATTTGTGATAAGTCTATCAGAATCCTCTCTTTTCTCTGTTCAAACAGTTTCATATTCTGTTTTGTTGAACGAAAATTGGGTATGGGGCTGAGATTTGAACTCAGGACTCAAGCTTAATGTGCTGATATGCTTACCAACTGTGCCAACCAACAGTTTATAGTCTTTTAAAAACAGACATTATATAATGCCATTTTTCTGAAAATGAGTGAAGTTGTTCCTTTAAATTGAATTATTAAATCGACTTTTTTTTTGTAGACTGTTTATTTCTAGTATCACAACATTTCAGCAGTATGTTGCTGCCATCATCAGGCGAAAGTTAGTGTGTGGACACATCAACAGATTAGTTTTTTCTATCTTAGTTACAAGCATAAAAGTAAATTAACTATATATACAAATAAAACAATGACTTAGAAAAAATAAATAATTTGAAAACACAAACCTTCGGAAAAGAAAAATGGTTGTAAACAACTATAAATTTTTGATACATTTTCTATGTCAGTTTGTAAATTTAATGTGTTATTTGTAAACTTAATATGTAACATTTCTGACATTATACGTTTATAATAATTTGGCTCCCAAACTAAAATTAAAACATTTTCCCAATCTATTAAATGATCCAAATTTAAATGGTGTCATGAAATAACATTGTGTTGTAGTGTGTTTATGTAACACTGATATAATTTATGTTTCATGTGTCCGATATAGCAAAAAGGACAATTTTTACAAATTAAGTTTGTAAACAACATTTTACGAAGTCATGTTATCGATTTCATCTTTTCCCTTAATTACAAGATTATAATTTCATTTCCTTGTGGTACTCACCAACCAAATGTTTTCTTGGAGAAAATATCTACTTAAAATTGGTGATATTATTTTATGATATGGAAATACAATGAAAGATCTTATCTGAGGGTGAGAATTTTGAGAATTTTTTGAAGGATGTTTCACATTGGTAAGATAATGTATTTGTCTCTTGACATATTTCATTATAAAATTTTTAGGGTAATCATTTGCTAATAAGATTGTTTTTTCAAATTCTATATTATCATAATGGAAGCAATTATTAGACAACAAGATCTCTTTGTCAACCAAATTGTAGATCATTGCTATCTTTTGCACCAAAGGATTGTCTGAAAAATAATTTAGTACTCGTCCTGAATAAGTATTTTTATGATTTCAATTAAACAGCAATTTATTATCTGCTTGCAATAGAGACATCTAAAAAATTTATTTTTCCTTCGATTTCTTTTAATCCCTCAATTAACATTCCATTTCCCATTAAAAAATATATACATCAAGTCATTAATCATATATATTTGTAAAACATCTCGATGATATACTCCTCACCTTGTCAATCTTTCTGTCCCAAACAACAAAAACCAACCGGCCAACTTTAATGATTTGATGTATATATTTTTTAATGGGAAATGGGATGTTAATTGAGGTGTGTAACTGATTAAAGATGAGCTGATGAAGACACTGATCAGTGTTGAAACGTTGGAGTAAATCAAGTGATGTGTAATATACGAACTAGTTTTGATTGTCTGTAATATTTACCAACCACATACCCTGTTTATATTATATTTATTTATTTTATTTATCTTTTTCAATCAATTTCCTAATACTTGCAACATAAAAATTACATAAAATATGTAAGATTATTCCCCAGACTGGCATTTCTTTATTTCTTCACTCCATTCAGTTAAAAAAATTGATGAGGTATGCAATAAATAAAACAAATAAAAAAGATTCGTATTCACATGTTCAGAAATCTCAAAATATGGAATCCTCTATCCCCATATTAATATTGTATTTTTTTCTACTTCCACCTTCAAAAATCTTTAATGTAACTTCATACTAATCTTTCTCTCTTCAAAAATTTTTAGTGTCGCCTGTTTTCTTAAATTAATTTTTTCTATTTTTTGATTTTGTGACCTCAAAGCAATTAACTTTCTTATTAAGTTTTATTTTTTCATCTAGCAGCTTCCCCTGGGACTCAACATAATTTGGATACTTCCTCTTCAAATCTACCCCAACTGCTTTTGTTGCCCCGAACCACGACTCTTCAAGTGGAATCGGGGAAACACCCTGAGCAGGAGCAGATGTAAAACCCCTGCTTTTGTTCCCAACTTCTCATCCTGTGTCTCCTCTCAATCATCCTGTTGTCCTACCTCATTGCTAGAATTAAAGACCACAGTGGCTCCAAATGGAGCTGTGTCCTTTGTCACACACACACACATCTGCAGATCTGCTCTCTCCCTGAAGTCTAGCAATCCTGTCCATGACAACTTCAAGAGAGACAGACAGATCTACATGTGCCAATAGTGCCAGACCCACTCTGGTTCTCCTCCTCCTGTTGTTTATTATAGAGCTTGATTGAGGCGTTCCATCACCGGGAACATGGTTTGTATGCGATCTGCGACAAGGAAAGTAGTTCACTTAATCATGTTATTTGTTAATTAAGAGTTTTACCTCAATTTAATTGTTGTCAATCTTGATACTTTAATTAAAGGCAGGATCATTGAAACTATTGAATTCGGAGGCAGTTATTCTCCAATATCCCTCCTCTTCTTGATTCGTTTCCCAGTCGATTCCATGTTGGCTTCAATGACAGAAAGAAGCGCACTTGTTGTGTTTGCATGTATAATTTCAACTTACTTTAGCCAAATCAAGCACCAAGTAAATATTATAGTACAAATGTGATAGTGTACAATAATATTGTCAATGCAAAGTCCTTTTTTTCTTGCTCATTGCTTGATCTCCATGTGGGCCACTTCTCTAGTTCTATGCATACTTCATAATGGCAATGACGCATATCTTCCTGCTCCTTTTGGAGATGTCGCAATTACGGCGTCGTATAGTGCTTAGGAGCCTTCCGAGCACATAGTGGAAAAATTGCCGAAAAATACAGATATCAAGTTCAGGATCCAATTACTGTTAAGCAGGTTTGCTTAAAAAGGACATGGGCCATTGTGACCCGGCGGTGTTGGTGATATGATTATCCTTATGTGTGTAATTAATCTAGTATTAGTATAATTTATTATTGTCGTCCATAGGTCGATTGAAGTTTTATATGTGTGTCTATTAAAGAGGGGAATGTATGCGGTCTCCTTGAATCATCTCAAAATCCCCTTAATCCCACCATCTAACCTACCTCTTCTTCCTCCTCATTGCTTAATATCCGTGTGGAACAATTCTCTAGTACTTTGCAGACCTTATCATGGCAATGGTGCCTAACTTACTGCTCCTTTCGGGATTTGTCGCCTCTACGGCATCTTATAGTGTTCAGGTCCCTGCTGAGCACATACATAGGTAAAAAAGTAGGCGAAAATACAGTTAACACGCAGAGCTTCCAATTAGTGCTAAACATGTTAGCTCGAACAAGACATGCGACCCGTCGGTGTAGGTGATATGTTTATCTTCTTGTGTGTCACTAATCTAGTATTAGTAGCCAATAATATTGGATCCATAGGTGATGTATGTCGATTAAAGTTTGACTCATGTATATATTAGCGACGCTGATGTATGCGGTCTTCCTAATTTATCTTAAAGTGTTCCAAATCTTACAATCTAACATTTTTCCTCCTTATTGCTTGATCTCCATGAGGACCACTTTATTCGTTCATTGCAGACCTCATCATGGCAATGACGCATATTTTTCTGTTTCGGTCAGGTTTTGTCGCCATTACGGCGTAATTCTAAAGATCCTGCCGAGCACAAACATTCGTTAAAAAATAGCCGAAAAATACATCTGTCGACCAGATGTTCTAATTACAGCCAATCATGTTAGCTAGAACAAGACATGGGCCACTGCGACCCAGCGGAGTAGGTAATATGTTTATCCTCTTGAGTGTCGCTAATACAATATTAGTAGCCTTTTTTTGGTATCCATAGGTGATGTATGTCCATTGAAGGTTGATATATGGTTTTATTAGCGAGGGTGATGTATGCGGCCTCAATGATTTATTTTAAAATCTTCCTAATTTTACAATCCAACCTTCCTCTTCATCCTCCTCATTCCTTGATTCTCAGGAGGATCATTTCTCTAGTTATTTGCAGATCTCATCTTGGCAATGAGGTCTATTTTCCTGCTTCTTACGGGCTTTGTCGCCGTTACGGCGTTTTACAGTGCATAAGGGCTTTTCGAGCTTACACATTGGAAAAGAAGTCCGAAAAATACAGCTATCAAGCAGAGGTTCCAATTTCTGCTAAACATGTTATCTTATACAAGACATGGGCCACTTTGATCTGGCGGTTTGTGTGTGTTGTTTATCCTCCTGTGTGTCGCAAATCTAGTATTAGTTGCTTTTATTATTGGCATCCATAGGTGATGAATTTCGATTGAAAGTTGATATATTAGGTTTATATGCGAGGTAGATGTATGCGTCCTCCTTGATTAATTTCAAAGTCTCCTTAATCTTACAGTCTAACCTTCCTCTTGATCCTTCTGGTTGCTTGATCTCAATGAGGACCACTTTTCTAGTTCTTTGCATCATCATCATCATCATCAGTCCATAGCTGGCGATTGGTTGGCAGGATGTCTGCGCAGCCAGTACGCTGCTGTAGGTGCCACTGGATTTAAAGCCTTATTCATGATAATTTTCCATTCATTCCGATTCAAGGCGGAGTTTCGTGCCATTTCCACAGTTAACCGTTGGTTTCTAAGATCTTTTTGGATGTGCTTGAGCCACGTTTTCTTGGGGGCATTTTGTTTTATTTTCCAATTTTCTGGCCTCTGCCTCCAAAGAAGCTTGTAAGGGAGCCGGGTAGTTTCCATCCTGCACACATGGCCAAACCAATGCATTCGCCGTTGTTGGATCTGTTCACTGACTGTTAATTGGTTTTCGCACCATGTGCGAATCGTTTTGTTGTGGTGACAGTCCCGAAGAGTGATGCCAAGGATCTGTCTTAGGCATTTCATTTGAAAAGTTTCGAGTTTATTTATGTCCAGTTTGAGAAGGGTCCAAGTTTCTGAACTGTAAAGTAATATTGGTATGATTAAAGTCCTGAATAGCCTGATTTTGGTCTTAATTGAGATGTTGGTTTTTCTCCACAAGCACCACTTAAGTGAAGCAAAGGCTGATGTTGCTTGCCCAATTCTGCTATAGACTTCATGTGATGAGGCTACCTTCTTTTCATGTAATATGGTACCCAGGTACTTAAACTGCTTAACTTGTTCAATTTGGATTCCATCAATGCACACATTTGCCTGAGAACCATCTGTAGTCATAACTTTGGTCTTTTCTATATTAATTTGGAGGCCATAGGAGTGGGCGATATTGACAATGCGATGAAGGATGCTGGTTGCTTTGGCATCAGTATCAGTAAAGATTGCACTGTCATCAGCAAACATTAAGTCATTCAGGTAGTTATTTGAATCATACTGAGCCCCACATATGTTTTTGAATGCTTTTTTCATGATAGAGTCAATAACTGCATTGAAGAGTAGTGGGGAGGCAACATCGCCTTGTCGAACTCCACTTTGAATGGGAAATTCTATACTCAGGTCATTCTTAATCCTCACTTGGCTAGTTGATGCATTATATGATGTTTGGAGAAGTCGAATAATTTTAGATGATATGCCTTCGTTTTCCAAAGTTCTCCATAATGCAGGCCAGTAGATGCAGTCAAATGCTGATTTGAAGTCAATAAAGATGATAACCATTCGTAGACCACAACGTATACGTTCTTCCATAAGCTGACGGATCGCAAAAATTTGATCAATGCAGCTTTTTTGTGGCCTGGAACCAGCCTGTTCTTCCCGGCTGGTATTCTCACGGTGCTTCTGTAACCTTAATTATATAATCTTCATAAAAACTTTGCCAACAATTGAGAGGATACTAATTCCACGATAGTTTTTGCATTCATTACTGTTACCTTTCTTCAGTATTGGTATAATGACTGCTTTCTTCCAGGCTGATGGAATACTTTCTGTGTGCCATATGAGCTGCAAAAGGTCGTGGAGCCATTTAACTAGGATGTCACCTCCAGCTTTAAGCATTTCAGTGGTGACTTGGTCTATTCCTGGAGCTTTTCCATTTTTCAGCAATTTTATCACATTCTTTATTTCATCGGCTGTTGGTACACCATTCAGAGTTGTATTTTCTTGAAGATTATTATTCAATAAGTCCAATGATGATCCTTGTGGAGGATCATGGTTGTACAGTCCTGCAAAAAATTCTCTCCACCGTTGTAGGCGTTCTGCTTGAGAGTTCACAAAGGTTCCATCAGTTTTCTTAATGTTGTCATTTGTTGGTTTGGTTCTACCACTTAATTTTCTTAAAGTCTGATAAAGGAAGCGGTAATCATGTTTGATTGCTGCTGTTTCTAAGTCAGATGCTATGTTAGTCCAATAAGTTTCTCGATCTAACTTCATTCTTTGTCTAACTTCTTTGTTTAATTTCCGGTATTCTACAAAGTTAGTGAGCTTGGCTTTTTTCCGTTTGTCAACCAAGTCCAAGCATTCATCAGAGATCCATTTTTGTGTCCGATGGCGAATTGGTGGACATAAGGGGGAGGCACATTTAATGATGGATTCTGACAATTGTTTTTCTTTTTCATTAACATTTTCTAGTTGTTCAAGGATTGCAAATCTGTTGGACAAAGCAACTTGAAAGTCATTTTTGATTTTTGGGTCCTTCAGATATGTCCAGTTTCGTTTGACAGTTGGGACAACTTTATGACTTGTTGATTTTAGACGTAGCTGTATTTTGGCACGCACAAGGTAGTGGTCAGATCCACAATCTGGGCCTCGCATTGCACGTACATCTTTGAGTGATGATCGAAATCTTGAATTTATCAGGATGTAATCCAGAACTGCTGAATTTTTGCCTGCTGGGTTTCGCCATGTAAGTTGATGTTTTTGAGGGTGTTGAAATTGGCTGTTTCCTAATACCAGATTGTTAAATGAGGCAAAAGAAAGCAGGCGAAATCCATTATCATTGATCGTTCCATGACTAAACTTCCCAAGAGTTTCTTCCCACCCAGTTGTATCAGTACCAGTATGGGCATTGAGGTCGCCTGCTAAAATAATGAGTTCTGTTTGAGGTAGCATATTTAGTGTAAATTGTAACTGATTGTAAAATTCGTCTTTGGCAACATCTTGGCTGGTTTCAGTTGGAGCATAGGCGGATAAAATATGCATCTTGACAGTGCCATCAATGGTGAGAACTGCCAGGCGGTCTGATATGGGTTTGAAGGCAATTACACTTCTGGCAGCCAATTTATCTACTATGAAACCAACACCAGCTTCATGCTTATCGCCACCAGAGTAATATAGTGACATTGTTTCATCTGACATGGGTAATTGAATAGTTGAGGACCCTGATCCAGTGAGGCGTAGTTCAGATAAAGCAGCAATAGAGATTTTACATTTCTTTAGTTCATTAGCAATAATTTCCTTTTGGCCAACATGGTAACCAGTTCTTATATTCCATGTGGCAATACGGATTTCTGATTTTGGGGTATTAAATCTGATTCTATTTCTTTGGCCAGTAGTCCACTTTTCGGCAGCACCCTGGGTCCCTAGTGCTGGCGCATCGGCTACCCCGGATGCAGGAGTATTAATCATAAATAATTTTCTTTAAAATCCATGTGATTTCTTGCCTAGTTCCCCTGGTTGCCCAGTTCTAGCCACCTCGGCACGATGACCACCCTCCTCCTTTTTCATCCGGACTTGGGACCGGCCTTGGCGGAGTTNTGCAGGCCTCATTATGGCAATGACGCCTAATTTCCTGCTCCTGTCGTGTTTTGTCACCAATACGCCGTCGTATAGTGCTTAGCAGTCTGTCGAGAAAAAACATTAGTAAAAAATAGCCGAAAAATACAGCTGTTAAGCTGTGGTTTCAATTACTGCCAAACATGTTAGTTTGAAAAGGCATGGGCCACTTCGACACGCCGATGTAGGTGATATGTTTATTCTTTTGTGTGTCGCTAATCTAGTATAAGTTACCCTTTTATTGGCATCCACAGGTGAGGTATTGTGAGATTTGAATAATTCAGTAATTAATTGTTAATAAAATCATCCTTGTTCGGGAATAATGAAATTTAAAAGAGAGAGAGGGAGAGTTGAAGAAATTTAAAAGGTCGGCCGTTGGAAGATGACGAAGGCAGCGGTCGCATCTGGTTTGGCGAAGACCCACTGTCGGCTCTTTGGCGTCAAAGGAAATTTACAACTTCTTTAGAAATAGCAAGTTAGCGAGGGGGTGGGGAAAGCGACCCAACCCGACCGCAATAACCCCAGATGTGCGAAGGGTCGAAACAAGAGCCAACTTGTTCGGAAGAGCGTTGTAAGTAAAACGTCGTTGCAAGAAAACGTTAGAAATTATTTGAAGCCCTTTAAAAATTTCCCAATCAGAATCTAGGCGTAAGAAGGGGGAATCGTTTTGGCATTGGAAGTTTCGGTCACGTGGAATTCAAAATTTGGAAGTTCTTTTGGGGGAAAAATATGTAGGAGAGGGGAGTAAGACCATTTAAGGAATGGAAAACGAAATTTCAAGCTCATACCGCTTATATGGCTCATACAGCTTATATTGCTCAGATAGTTCAGATATTGCTCATATTGCTAATATCGCTCAGATCAGTAACATCGTTCACGCTCGTAGCTGGTAGCTTCGACGCGGCAGATATCGCTCATATTGCTTATATTGCTCAAATAGCTCATATCGCTCACATCTCGCAGTCAGCTCATATCGCTCACATCTCACATTTTTGAAGACGCGCTCAGATCAGTCATTTCGGATCGCGCAGATTTTTCGCTCAGCTCACATCACTTACATTGCTGAGATAGATTTTTCGCTCATCTCAGATGTTTCTAGCTCGTCGCCGCAGACGCTCACGATCGTATCAGCTTTTCGTCAGATGTTTTTTAGCTGCGCTCGAGATTTAATTGTTGATTTTTTTT